>JALBXZ010000138.1:0-102209 GCA_027580255.1 Therioaphis trifolii
TATATATATATATAATATATATATATATATATGACATAGTATAACGAACAAAAAACTAAAAAAAAAAAAATATATTACGCGTAAATTAGCGTAAAACGTATAATAAAACACGAATACACGATAAAAACTCGAGTAGTAGAGTGAATTATTAGTTTTTAATATATAATATACGACAAAAGTAATACGAATATACGATATTAAATTATTAATATATTATTTACTATTATTTCTCGAGTACTCTAGAGGTACAAAAAATCACAAAACACTTTTATGAGTACACTTTGTATAAAAGATACACGGTCAAACGTAATGCGTTTAAATCATATAATATATTATTATATAGGATACTAACTATATAGGATTACAAACTAAATAGTAGATTAAAACATTTTTATTAAGAAAACATAGCAAAAACGTACAAAACACGATAAAACTCGAGTAGTACACATATAATATAACAAAATAAATAATAACAAAAAACTACAAAAACGCGTAAATTTTTTCGCGTAAATTTGCGTAAACATATAATAAAACACGAATACACGATAAAAACTCGAGTAGTAGAGTGAATTATTAGTTTTTAATATATAATTATTACGACAAAAGTAATATAAGACAAAAGCAACGTTATCACGATACACGGGGCCGCGTTATCAATAAAAGACAGAGAGTAGTGCGAATTGGCGGGAAACGATCACGGGGCACGTTTTTTTTTCAAAAGGAAAAATGAAAAATCGACCTTTTTTGGGCGCGCGAACGCGTAAAACGACGTCCGGGGACGGGGACAGAATATTTCAAATGAGAACGGAATTTTATAGTATGAGAAAAAGGATAAAACGGCCTTTATAAAATAGTAGTAAAATTGAGGTTATGTTTACCTTCCGATTTTATATTATAAGAAGCTGCCGGTGAACGCCTTTCGGGATCAAAAGTATAAACATGATAAATTTTATTCACACGGACACCGCCGAAAGCGTTAGGTTTAACTACTCGATTTAACGTATATGGGTTGTGTCTAGAAGTCGGCTCATTAGAGTGACGAAAATAGGAGCCGTTGTAAAACTACTATCGGTATCAAAAATTATACATTATCAATGTATTTACATTATATTATATACCAAGCGTTCGGCTCGAGGAGCTCCGCTCCTCGGCCAGGACACCGACGGAAGTAGGATACGGTTTTTCTTTAAAACACACATTTATACAATGAACGTATAGAGGATAAATCTAGAGGTCGGTTATTAGAGTGATGTAAAGAGTAATTCTGGTCAGTCGGGACGGAAAAAAAACTATTTTGAGATATTTTTTATCTTTTTTTATATTTTAGTTATTGAGAACGCCGCCGTAAGTAGGATACAGTTTTTTTAACGTCTAGATCGAACGCGTGTAGGGTAAGTCTAGAGGTTGGTGTATTGGAGTGACGTATAGAATAATTCTGGTCAGTCGGTTCGGAAACAAAAGCTATTTAGTTATTTATTCAGCCAAGACATCGTCGAAAGTAGCATACAGGTTAGGTTTAACGTCTCGATTTCACGTATATGGGTTATGTCTAGAAGTTAATATTGAATATTGAAAACTTACTTATAAATACTAAATACCTAAAGGTCTTACACATCATGAGGCCGCGAAAAGCGTTAGGTTTAACGTATATGGGTTGTGTCTAGAAGTCGGTTTATTAGAGTGAGGAAAATAGGAGCCGTTGTAAAACTACTATCGGTATCAAAAATGATACATTATCAATGTATTTACATTATATATACCAAGCGTTCGGCTCGAGGAGCTCCGCTCCTCGGCCAGGACACCGACGAAAGTAGGATACGGTTTTTCTTTGAAAACACACATTTATACGATGAACGTATAGAGGATAAATCTAGAGGTCGGTTATTAGAGTGATGTAAAGAGTAATTCTGGTCAGTCGGGAGGGGAAAAAAAACTATTTTGAGATATTTTTTATCTTTTAGTTATTGAGAACGCCGCCGTAAGTAGGATACAGTTTTTTTAACATCTAGAACGACCGCGTGTAGGATAAGTCTAGAGGTTGGTGTATTGGAGTGACGTATAGAATAATTACAGAACCTCAGTGGCCGGTGTGAAACGCCTTTCGGGATCAAAAGTATAAACATGAGAAACTTTATTTACACGGACGCCGCGCAAAGCGTTAGGTTTAACGTATATGGGTTGTGTCTAGAAGTCGGTTTATTAGAGTGAGGAAAATAGGAGCCGTTGTAAAACTACTATCGGTATCAAAAATGATACATTATCAATGTATTTACATTATATATACCAAGCGTTCGGCTCGAGGAGCTCCGCTCCTCGGCCAGGACACCGACGAAAGTAGGATACGGTTTTTCTTTGAAAACACACATTTATACAATGAACGTATAAAGGATAAATCTAGAGGTCGGTTATTAGAGTGATGTGAAGAGTAATTCTGGTCAGTCGGGACGGAAAAACAACTATTTTGAGATATTTTTTATCTTTTTTATATTTTAGTTATTGAGAACGCCGCCGTAAGTAGGATACAGTTTTTTTAACGTCTAGATCGAACGCGTGTAGGATAAGTCTAGA
This sequence comes from Therioaphis trifolii, assembly GCA_027580255.1. NCBI lineage: Eukaryota > Metazoa > Arthropoda > Insecta > Hemiptera > Aphididae > Therioaphis > Therioaphis trifolii. Next base: position 2,569 of record JALBXZ010000138.1, read on the forward strand.
GGTTGGTGTATTGGAGTGACGTATAGAATAATTCTGGTCAGTCGGTTCGGAAACAAAAGCTATTTAGTTATTTATTCAGCCAAGACATCGTCGAAAGTAGCATACAGGTTAGGTTTAACGTCTCGATTTCACGTATATGGGTTATGTCTAGAAGTTAATATTGAATATTGAAAACTTACTTATAAATACTAAATACCTAAAGGTCTTACACATCATGACGCCGCGAAAAGCGTTAGGTTTAACGTATATGGGTTGTGTCTAGAAGTCGGTTTATTAGAGTGAGGAAAATAGGAGCCGTTGTAAAACTACTATCGGTATCAAAAATGATACATTATCAATGTATTTACATTATATATACCAAGCGTTCGGCTCGAGGAGCTCCGCTCCTCGGCCAGGACACCGACGAAAGTAGGATACGGTTTTTCTTTGAAAACACACATTTATACGATGAACGTATAGAGGATAAATCTAGAGGTCGGTTATTAGAGTGATGTAAAGAGTAATTCTGGTCAGTCGGGAGGGGAAAAAAAACTATTTTGAGATATTTTTTATCTTTTAGTTATTGAGAACGCCGCCGTAAGTAGGATACAGTTTTTTTAACATCTAGAACGAACGCGTGTAGGATAAGTCTAGAGGTTGGTGTATTGGAGTGACGTATTGAATAATTACAGAACCTCAGTGGCCGGTGTGAAACGCCTTTCGGGATCAAAAGTATAAACATGATAAACTTTATTTACACGGACGCCGCGCAAAGCGTTAGGTTTAACGTATATGGGTTGTGTCTAGAAGTCGGTTTATTAGAGTGAGGAAAATAGGAGCCGTTGTAAAACTACTATCGGTATCAAAAATGATACATTATCAATGTATTTACATTATATATACCAAGCGTTCGGCTCGAGGAGCTCCGCTCCTCGGCCAGGACACCGACGAAAGTAGGATACGGTTTTTCTTTGAAAACACACATTTATACAATGAACGTATAGAGGATAAATCTAGAGGTCGGTTATTAGAGTGATGTGAAGAGTAATTCTGGTCAGTCGGGACGGAAAAAAAAACTATTTTGAGATATTTTTTATCTTTTTTATATTTTAGTTATTGAGAACGCCGCCGTAAGTAGGATACAGTTTTTTTAACGTCTAGATCGAACGCGTGTAGGATAAGTCTAGAGGTTGGTGTATTGGAGTGACGTATAGAATAATTCTGGTCAGTCGGATCGGAAACAAAAGCTATTTAGTTATTTATTCGGCCAAGACATCGTCGAAAGTAGCATACAGGTTAGGTTTACCGTCTCGATTTCACGTATATGGGTTATGTATAGAAGTTAATATTGAATATTGAAAACTTACTTATATACACTAAATACCTAAAGGTCTTACACATCATAGCCAATGTATTTCACCACTATCAAAAATGGTTTATATTCTACATGGGTGGATAATTGTTATGAAAATTTCTACGACTAAACTTTAAGACACTAATACTGCAATAAGTTAGTGAACACAATTCCTGCAAAAAATTTTGTTTAAACATTATTATAGATGAAAAAGATCAACTTTATATTTTTATGATAATGAAATGAAATGCAAAGAAATGTTCAAATAGAAAGTGTAAATAAAACAGTGTTTTAAAAATGATGAATGTGCCTAAATTAATAAAATTCTTTGTTGGTGAACACATGTTAATGAACATTATTTTTACTCACCGTAAGAAAATTTGAGTGCTCCACAATAAACATAAATAAATAAATTTGTATAAATTGACTGTATAATTACAGTACCAAACAGTAAATGCAAACAGATTTGATTAGATTTATTCATGTGAGTTGGATAAGGGCAATGGAAGTAACTATCAACTTAATTATTATTATATATTATTTTTATATAAAATCAAGCAAAGAGATGCAAGTTGAATCAAAATTATGAACTAACATGTTAACCATTTTTTGAACAGCTACTTAGGTCTGGTCAAAATATATTATACCCAATTTTGCTAAGAGAAAATCATTTTTATTGTAAATGTATATTACCATGGACAAAAGCCGATAAGGTACGGGTCAATTGAGTATTTACTATAGCATTTTCACATAATAGTTCTAACTACAATTTACAATTAGTGTTTTCTAAAGAATCATAATTCAGGGCTCTGAAGTTATGCACTTAAAAATTCCAAATTATGCGCTATAAATGGCACGAAAAAATGAAAAATAAGAATTTAACTTGAAAAAATTTCACAAAATCTAAAAAAAAAAAATATGCACTAAAAATCTCTTAATATTTTGTATTTAACATAATAATTATATGTAGTCGAGTAATGAATAATAATTGTTATGAAAATTTCTACAACTAAACCAAGCTTACTTAAAAAAAACTTTAAGACACTAATAATGCAATAAGTTAGTGAACTATTGTTTAAACATTATTATAGTTGAAAAAATATCAACTTTATATATTTTGATAATAAAATAAAATGAAACAAAAGGTTCATACAGAAAGTGTTAATAAAACAGTGTTTTAAAAATGAAGGTGAACATATAATGAACATTTTTTTTACTAATAAATTACTATAGATTGAATCAAAATTATGAACTAACATTTCATACATTTTTTGAATAGCTACATAAGTCTGGTCAAAATATATGAAACCCAATTTTGCTAAGAGAAAATCATTTTTATTGTAAATGTATATTACCATGGACAAAAGCCGATAAGGTACGGGTCAATTGAGTATTTACTATAGCATTTTCACATAATAGTTCTAACTACAATCTACAATCTGAAAAATGCATTCGGATATACCATAAAAAAAAAAAAAAAAAACATTTTGTATAAATAATTCAACAATATAGGTATACCGTATACTTTTTTTGTGTTGAATAAGACACGACGTATGACATGTTATTATTGAGTATTAAAAAAATAATAATACTATCGAAAAACATATTATGTGTATGAACATTTTTGGTGACACAAACTGAGGGCAAATTATATTAATGAGATAAAGTATCCAATGTAATGGTAAGTAGTTTATAATTCTATGGTACCTAAAAGTATTCTATTTAATAAAACAGTGTAAATATTCAATTTTACATAATATAATAGGTACAGCAGAAACGTTTTTCTTAAAAACTTTTTATCCATTGAAAAAAATAAAAACTATTTTGTATAACATATATATATATATATAAATATATATATATATATATATATATATATATATTTATATATATATATATATATATATATATATATAATATAATTAAATAATATAGGTATACTTTTACTTTGTGTCGAATCAGACATGTGATTAGTGAGTAAGTATTCATCAAAAATAATAATACTATCAAAAAACACAAACCGAGAGGAAATTGTTTTATATTAATTATTATTTTTTATTAAGAGATAAAAGTATACAATTTAATAGTAAGTAGGTATTGTTTATGACACCCAAAATTGCAAATGTATTTCACATTTTCAACTTATCATCAAATAACCAAATTAAAATGTTAATTAATATATGACTGGTATTTAAGAACCATTTGTAAAAGTATTTCACCACAGTCAAAATCAGTGGTCAGTTCGGTTAAAATAGAATAATTATTTATTATAACGCTTTGATTCGCCGGCGGTTATAGTAGGTGTATATTTGAAATTTGTCTCTTACCATTGTAAAAGTATTTGTTTTAGTTTAAAATCGACAAACACGGATAATTAACTAATTGCATATTTACTACCATGATAATATGTAAGAGTGTGTTTTAAGAGAAATTCAACAGTCATAATTCATGCAATTACAATTTTATCCTAGAATTAGGTACTGTTACATACATTTTGTGTTTTGATATAATCTGTACCACTCGAATTATAGGTACCTACGGAGTCGAATTAGAGTATTTTCTATTTAATAAAACAGTATAAATATTCAATTTCCTTTAGTTACTTATACACAGTGTGTTTGTAGCATATAATAGGTCCAGCAGAATGTGTAGGTACCCGATATCATTGGTCAATGGTCTTCACACCAAAAGACAAAAGCCGACCTATAAATTATTATTTTGAACTAAATGGTTTATACATACAGAACAAAATAATTAAGACGATATCTGATTTAATATATAAATTATTATATAAAAGAAATAGAAAGAGTCAAATAATAATATGTTTTCATAATATTTAGTATTTCCTGGATCATCTCTAACACAAACTGTAAATAATCGATAATTGAATAAATAAATTGAATACAGTGTTTTAAAAGTCGGTGTTAATAATACACAGATAGGAACTACCTACCGAACACGAATATTAACAGAACCAACTGCATAACCTCACTAACTCCGGATACTCCATCATCTTGTTATGGATCCCCAGCCACAGCCAAATCACGGGAAACGAGAGAGCCGATGAAAATGCTCGCCAAGCAATAACATCCCCTGACGCTATAAAACTTAATGGCTTCACTTTACACGACGCCAAATATTTATCTAAAACAATCACAAACAACATATGGCTTCGGGCTTGGAGACTAGGTTCTACAAAACTCAACGAAATCAAACACACCACCCTAGCATGGCCCTCCCCACCGAACATATCAAGGAAAATAGAAACGGCAATCAACAGAATGCGAATCGGACACTCATCGTTAACACATCAACATCTGATGAAGAGGGAAGACCCCCCTTTTTGTACAAGCTGCGGCACACAGCTCACAATCAAGCATATTATCACAGAATGCCGCCAGTTCGAGAATGAAAAACGGAAAGCAGGAGTACCACCCATTCTCGCCGAAGCCCTTCAGCCAGCCAGCATTCAAAACACGATATCTTTTATAACTAATTCTAATTTAATCAACCTTCTGTAAAATAATCTGTATATTATTAAGCAACTACCTTCTAATGTAACCCCATAAACTTGTAGTAGCCAATGGCCCTAGATGCCGAGGTTTGATTATTAATAAAAAAAAAAAAAAATAGTAAGTAGGTATTATTTATGACACATAATATTGCAAATGTATTTAACTTTTTAAACATATCTTTCTATTTTTTTTTGTAACATCATTTTTGTAATTCTATTTTATGAAAATAGAAAAAAGGAATGGGTATTATACTGAAGTCAAACAATAAGTATCTAGAAATGTTGGAGAAATGAGAGTATTTCAACACTATTATGTGTACATAAATGATAATATATGCCTGGTATTTTTAAATAATATGATGGCATTGAACCATTTGTAAATGCATTTCACCACAGTCAAAATCAGTGGTTAGTTCGGTTAAAATAATGTAATTATTTATTGTAACGCTTTTGATTAGCAGACGGTTATCGTAGGCATATATTTAAAATTTGCCTCTTACCATTGTAAAAGTATTAGTTTAAAATCGACAAACACAGACAATTAACTATTTGCATATTTACTATCATTAAAATATATATTCATTTGTTTTTAAGAGAATTTCAACAGTTAACTATTTGCATATCTACTGTCATTATAATATATATTCATGTAAAGAGAGTGTGTTTTAAGAGAAATTCAACAGTCATAATTCATGCAATTACAATTTTATCCTAGAATAAGTTACTGTTACATACATTTTGTTTTGATGTACCACTCGAATTATAGGTACCTACGGAGTCGAATTAGAGTATTTTCTATTTAATAAAACAGTATAAATATTCAATTTCCTTTAGTTACTCATACACAGTGTGTTTGTAGCATATAATAGGTCCAGCAAAAATGACCGATGTGTAGGTACCCGATATCATTGGTCAAATCTTCACGCCAAAAGACAAAAGCCGACCTATAAATTATTATTTTGAACTAAATGGTTTATATACAGAAGAAAATAATTAAGACGATATCTGATTTAATATATAAATTATATAAAAGAAATAGAAAGAGTCAAATAATAATATGTTTTCATTATATTTAGTATTTCCTGGATCATCTCTAACACAAACTGTAAATAATCGATAATTGAATAAATAAATTGAATACAGTGTTTTAAAAGTCGGTGTTAATAATACACAGATAGGAACTACCTACCGAACACGAATATTAACAGAACCTAGAATGTATTTGTATTTATTTTTTGCAAAAGCCTAACACTCTCATGACCAATTCTGTCATTAGTAACAAAGTAACATTTCAATTTTAATTCAATACTTACTTAGTAAATCATTCATTATGAGTAATAATAACCGGTGGACAGCAAGAAACTACAAAACGATCAATATATATAATATATATATGACATGGTATAACGAACAAAAAACTACAAAAAAAAATATATTACGCGTAAATTAGCGTAAAACGTATAATAAAACACGAATACACGATAAAAACTCGAGTAGTAGAGTGAATTATTAGTTTTTAATATATAATATACGACAAAAGTAATACGAATATACGATATTAAATTATTAATACATTATTTACTATTATTTCTCGAGTACTCTAGAGGTACAAAATATCACAAAACACTTATATGAGTACACTTTGTATAAAAGATACACGGTCAAACGTAATGCGTTTAAATCATATAATATATTATTATATAGGATACTAACTATATAGGATTACAAACTAAATAGTTGTTTAAAACATTTTTATTAAGAAAACAACGTACAAAACACGATAAAACTCGAGTAGTACACATATAATATAACAAAATAAATAATAACAAAAAACTACAAAAACGCGTAAATTTTTTTCGCGTAAATTTGCGTAAACATATAATAAAACACGAATACACGATAAAAACTCGAGTAGTAGAGTGAATTATTAGTTTTTAATATATAATTATTACGACAAAAGTAATATAAGACAAAAGCAACGTTATCACCTTTTTTGGGCGCGCGCGAACGCGTAAAACGACGTCCGGGGACGGGGACAGAATATTTCAAATGAGAACGCAATTTTATAGTATGAGAAAAAGGAAAAAACGGCGTTTAAAAAATAGTGTACTTTTTTGAGGTTATGTTTACCTTACCGTTTTATAGTATAAGATTAGTGTTTATTAAAATATTCAAGAAGTTTGGAAAATGAACATACTGAAGATAAACTCAGTTTCAAAAACATATGTTCTTGATTATTTTAGGGGTTTTTAATAATGTACCTATATAATTGAGAACTTACTTTTTGAATCTGAGGTTCTCATATTAATACATACAATTTGTTTGTTTATAATTACCTATTCACTAGGTACTTCATATAATATAGTTTTAAAGTTTTGATCTATATTATAAACATTAATTTTTGTTTAATTATTTTAAATGTAAATAATAATATTGTAGTGCTATGCTTTTTATGTTTTGTGTTGTTGAATTTAATATCTTAATTATATTGGCTTAACCTACTCTGTGATTACATTAAGCACGAGGAATGTATCTAACTATAAGGTATTTATTTTTTTAGTTTAATTTGAAATGTTATGTTTACATATTATGTATTTTTTTCAATATTTTTTCTGTTATGCATGATATGTGTAACTTATATACCTACTGTATAAATATTAATTTTCAAATAATAATTATTAAAAAAGTTTTTAGATTGTACATTTTTGGAATTTGAGAAAATTGAAAAATTACCTCCTTTCCAAATGCTTTATATGTTATATATATAATATATTTTTATATGATTTGTGTAATTTCATATTTTATTATAATACACCTATTATTATCTGAAATACTTTTTATTTATAATATTAATTTTAAAATAATAGACTGAAAAATGTAATAAGTCTTCAACAAAAAGAAATACTTTCATTAAAAGAACAATTGAATAGAGTTCCACTGGATTTTGAAACATGGTTTACTGAGCGTTTATCACATTTATTTTCACCAACACAAATAAAGTGGCTTTTACGACCCAAACATAAAGTGTTTCGATGGACTCCAGAAGATATTTCTTCAGCAATATCTTTAAGAAGTATTTCTACAAAGGCGTATAGATATTTACGGGATAAAAAAAAATTTCCATTACCGGGTAATATTACTTTATTTTATTAAAATAATATTTGTTAGAACAAAATTATAGTTTAAATTTAAAAATAAAAATAATTCCTCAAATTCTTTCTTCTTCAAGAGGTGAGCTGAGTATAATGATTCCATTAGTTACTTAATAATCAATGTAGTTTGATTCATTCATTCTAGGGCTTTCTACTCTCAGGCAATGGGTTTCAAACTTTCAAGTGGAACCAGGTTTGTTAACAAATGTGCTTACATTAATGCAAGCTAAAGGTAATTTATGAGAATATTGTATAAATAAATAATAAAACATAATAATAATAAAACATTAAATAACATTGATAAATCCACATGTTAAAGGTGTCCATTTAACTTCTGAAGAGAAAATTACAGTGTTATCATTTGACGAGACTTATGTTTCTCATAGAATATGCTATGACAAAAAGTATGAGAAAGTGTATGGACCGCATAAGTGTGTTCAAACCGTTGTAGCTAGAGGTAAAACATTTTTGACAACTGTTTAACATACCTGTAAAGAAAATATAAAATGTTTAATGTTTATAATATTATATTTGATTAGGTTTAATAGGAAATTGGAAACAGCCAATCTATTATAATTATGATACTCCTATGGATAAGGATATATTATTAAAAATTATAGAGGAACTATATAAAGTTTGGTATGATGTTGTAGCAACTGTCAGTGATATGGGGCCTACAAACATTGGCTTATGGCGTACTTTAAATATAAATATGGAGAACACATCATTTAAGCATTCTATTTCTAATAATAATGTCCATGTGTTTGCAGACGTACCTCACCTAATGAAACTAGCTAGGAACCATTTCCTTGACAAGTTACATTAATATAAACTTACAAAATTGAATAGATAAATAAATAAAATTGTTCTTTTAGAGGATTTATTCTTCCCGATGGAAAGTATATAGGGAAAGATATACTGCAAGAGTTACTAAATTTAAATGCAGGGAAAGATTTTAAATTGGCTCATAAACTTACAGAGCGTCACATTAATGTCAAAGGATCTGAACGAAGGAATGTAAGGTTGGCCGTCAATGTATTTTCTAGTACAGTGTCAAAGGCACTTTTGTTCTGTGGCCAACAACATATAAGTACAACTGGAAAGAAGTAAGTAGTGTATTAATATATAAAATTAATTTATCATGTAATACAATACATATTATTAGGCTTCTGAGTTCATTGGACTTTTTAATGATTGGTTCGATTTATTGAATACACAACACAAATTTGATAAAGGAACTGAAAGTTATGGTCTAAATTTAGAAAAACAAAATTATTTATTAACAAAAATGACAAATTTCATTACAAATATGAGAGTTCATGGAAAGAATTATCTTTTACCATTTCAAAAAGGTAAAAATATTATTTTTAAATCTATATATTTTTTTAATTTAACCTTTTAATGTTTCTAGGTATAGCTATCTCAAATACATCACTTGTTAATTTGTTTAACGATTTAAATGCAAGAGGGCTGTCTTTTATTTTAACAAGGAAATTAAACCAGGATGTTGTTGAGAACCTCTTTAGTTTTTTAAAGGGTATGGCCGGTTCTGCATGTAACAGTATAACTGTCCTTGATTTTAAATATTGGTAAATATTTCTAATTATTTGTTTTACTAATATACAAACGTGTGCATGTTCAATGTTTATAAATATATTATGTTGTTTATAGCCTACGTTGGTATATTTTGGGGAAGAATTCCAACTTTGTTTTTACTAAAAACCACAATTCGGAAAATGATTTAGAAGAAAGTCTCTTAAATAATTCTGAGTGTTTAACTAGTGAAGTTGTCCAAGATTCTGAATTACTACCTGACTCATTTTCTTTAGACACTCATGACACTGAGTTGGCTGAAATTGAGTTGACATTTGGCACAGCAATGGAAAATATTCCATCAGACAATTTGGCACTTTTAGAAGAATTTGAAACAGCAAATGAACCATTTGACGATTTAGAAATACAATGTGTAGAGTACATAACTGGGTACCTGATAAATCGATTTGCACATAAATATCCTTGTTTACTAGATTCAGACGGATCGGATGAAAATAAAGAATCCACGGCCAATTGGATAGGTCATATTTCAAAAGGCAACCTGAAACATCATTCAGAAAAATTAGTCAGGCTTACTAAAATAATGGAACCTTATTTCAAAGAATTACATGGTGATGGTATTTCAAAAGCACCTGGAATTATGAAAACGTTGACAAAGAAATTGTTGAATATTTCTTTAACTCTTGGCATCCCACAAGAAGTTTTAAAATGTTTGGTTCGAACAAGAACATTTATAAGATTTAATAACCTAAATAAAGAAATATTATACAAAACGCAAAATCAACGTAATAAACAAAAATTAAAAAAGTTTAGTAGCTAAACTAGTATGAGTACCTACATAACTGTGTATCAATGTTTATAGATAACATGCAATAATAAACTTATTTAATATGATTTATAAGCTATATACTTACCTATCTAGCATTTTTCCAAACTCCCTCCACTCATTGCTGTTATTGGACAGTCTCTTCAGTTCCTTACTTCCTTATAGCTCCTCATTCCGTCATATTTAATAACTTTGTTGATTAACGCAAACACAAACTCCATTTTCTTAATATTCCTCAACAGATAATGGTTAACTGTAGTTATAAAGTTTATAAAATAAACGTTACTAATTACTATTATAATTTTTAATACGGAATTACGGAAATATAAAATTGGATACTAATAAATGAAAACATCTATTACAAATTAATGATAACGGTTATTGATAATAACGTAACTGAACGGCGCGATGCCTACGTCACAGGAATGCGTATCACATACATGTCATCATACCATTGTGGTGAGCTACCACCACATAATTCCCGCCCGGAGGTGGTTAGTCACCATGGCATTCGGCAGCGCGAGCGACCACCACATCGAAGCGGCGCACAGTGGTCTGAAACGTTATTTTAGGCGCTCAAAAGTCCTATTCCAAATTTATCAAAAAAAATTTAAAAAAATGTTAAAACCTTATTATCATATGTTCCTTAGCTCGAATATAAAATTTTACAATCGTACATTTATTTTTACCATGTGTATAATTATTTGAACATGGACAATTGTACGTTTTATACGATTTTTTCGTTATTTTTAATGAAACTTTATTTTTTTATTTATCAGGGAAATATAATTTTTTTTTTGAATTTTTTTTTTTCATGTTATTTCCTATATGCGTATTAATTATATTAGACAGGTAAAAAAATATTTATTAAATTTTTTTTTTTACAATCCAAAGTTATTTGGAAATATTTTAAATTTTAAGATTTTTATTTTTTTCTGAAGCGTGTAAATAAAAATTACTCAATTTTACCCAAAATCTGATATGTACATAAAATAAAGAATATTCCCAGGATTTTGAAAATGTTATTTTTTTTGCGTCCATAGGGAGTTATAGCGTACAGAAATTATTTCTGTAAGGTTTATCGTAATATTTGCAACAAAACATGAATTTTTTTATATTTCTTATTTTTCGTCCACACGTCATACATGTACATAATATTTCAAAATATACAAATGAAGTGTATCTATCTTACTTATTTACCTATGTAATATGTTGTACATTTATATTTTTAAATTATTAAATTAATTAATTAATTATTTTTTTGGTTTAAATTAACTCGAAAAAGTAAAATCAGCAGAAATTAAACTTACTGCTTTTGTAGCTGAACATAATATTTCATTTAATACAATGGACCACTTAACTGAATTAATTAAAAGTCTCGACCCGACCTCTGAAGTATTAAAAAATATGCACTTGCAAAGAACTAAAACCACTGCAGTAATGAAACATGTGATTGGTAAGTCTCATAAAGAGTATTTAATTGACTGCTTGGTGCAAACAAAATTCAGTATTTTAAATGATGAGTCTACTGACATAAGTTGTATTAAACAAGCATGCATTGTTGTTAGGTACTTTAATCGAGACATTGGTAGAATTGTAAGCCATTTTTTTGAGCTATCCAATGTATTTGAACCAAAAAATTATCAAAAGACCCACGAAGGTGCTACAGGCAAAAATGTATATGATTGTTTATATAAATCATTTGCTGAAAATAATATACCATTTAATAATGTCATTGGTTTTGGATCAGATGGGTGTAACTCAATGATGGGTGCCCATAATTCTGTTGCTAGCAGAATAGAGAAAGTTGTCCTGGTATAAGCATATGGACTTGCATATGCCACTCGTTACACCTTTGAACAAGTGAAGCATGGAAGGTTCTTCCAAAACGTTGTGAAGATTTAGCGCGCAACGTTTATTCATTTTTTTCAATGAGTTCAAAAAGATCTGCACAATTTGTGCAGTTTCAAGAATTTTGTTCCACTCCAGTACACAAACTTCTACATCCTAGTCAGACAAGATGGTTGTCTTTGCACTTAGTTGTGTCTAGAGTGCTGGAACAATGGGATGCATTACTTTTATATTTCCAAGATAAGCATTTAAATGAACGCCTAACAATAGCAGAATCAATATACAGCACACTCACAGACCCTCTCATAAGACTTGTATTTTTGTTTTTAGATTGGGTCTTGCCAAAATTCACCTCACTTAATTCTTTTTTCCAATGTTCCTCTGTAGTGATAACTCAGTTACACGATAAAATGATTTCTACTTATAAAGATATTTTATCATGTTTTATGAGACCAAATTATATTAATAAAACTCCTATTAACGACATTGATCCAGAAAATGATAAACAATATATACCTTTTACACAAATGTACCTCGGCATAAGAGTATTAAAAGAAATATAAAAACCTAACATTGCAAATAATAAATCCTTGTTAAATGACTTTTATTTAAGAACACAAAATTTTCTAAAAATCTCTTGCATACAAATTTAAAAAAAGTATAATTTTAATGATCCATTAATGTCAAAACTAAAGTTAATTGAACCTAAAGTAGTGGTATCTAGAGAAAATGCTTCTATTTCTCCCCTTTTAATTGTGTTACCTCGATTAACACAATCAAATGATAAATTATTACAACAAATTGATAATGAATGGAGATTATTGTTTAACTTTGAAATGCCTAATGAAATACTAAATCATTTAGAAGAACCTGATGTTTTTTGGTTTAAATTATCTAATTTACAGATGGGAAATCAAGAGTATCCATTTGTAAATTTGGCAAATTTTGCTATTGAAGCTTTATCTCTTCCTCACTCTAATGCCGATTGTGAGCGTATTTTTAGCAAAGTTAATCTGATAAAAGTTAAAACTAGGAACCGCTTAAATACAGATACAATTCAAGCATGCTTATTAGCCTCGCAAGAAATAAAAATAAAAAATAATACTTGTATAGATTTTGTACCTTCTAAAAAAATGATAGATTTTATGACAACAAGTAATCTTTATGACAACAATAGTAACGATGAGTTTTGTTTTGACGGATAGTTGTTTTGAGAGAGTGAATTAATATTAAACTTTTGTACTTAATAACTAAAAACATATTAACCAATTTACCTATATTATCTTTAATTAAATTAGTATGATTGTATATTTTTTTAACATTTGCTATTAAACAAATCAAAGAATATTTTATTGTGTTAATACTTTTATATTTGTTAATTGTTATTTATATTATCAGATCAAGTTAATTTTGTTTAAATGGTTATATATTTGTTTATTGTTATATTATATAAATTATTGTAATATCATAAAAATGTTGATGTAATTCAATAATAATTCCAATCCTACATTTTTCTAATTATTAGATTTATTTTTCATTTAAATTATGTTGATAAAAAAAGTATGGCACATAGTGTAGTGACCACACACCTGACACCAAAAAGTATGTAGTGAACCAGGAGACTAGTCACTATACTCAATATTTATTAGACTGACGGCTCTGAGCGTGTTCTTCGACAGGTTGAGGTAAAGAGTCACAAAGTCAATGTTGGAGATTAGTAAATATGTTTATTAAAATATAGAGACAAAATGTAACTTATATTAATTACGTTAATAAAAGAAATATGAGGACAGACGTTACGGTCTGCCCGAGAATAAGTGGGTTCGCGAACACTAGAGCTGGCGACGATGTAACCGCGCGGGGCTACGACCAGATAGTGTTCGAGGCTTGGGGAACGGACTTAATCTAATCTTACAGTAAAATAGAGTCGGTATTTATACAAATCATTGGGCTCTATTTTACCCTTTCTTATACATTAATCGAGAAGCCGGATGAGGAGAAAAGGTGAGTCAATACTAGATGAGGAGAGATAGTTGTTTTTGGCAAGGACTTTTAAATGGCAAGGGATCATAAAAATATTTATGTCTTCTTGGAAATCTTAATGTATGCGTAATATCGGTTTATTACAACTTGTTATATCTTCTTAGAAATATAAATGTATGCGCAGTATCGGTTTACAACAATAGTGTACCTACCTACTTAAAAATCACAATTAAATAGAATAGTTGTTCAAAGTTATCAATTGTGACTTAGTTGTTATCTCGAGTTAAGAAAATGTAATATTACTTATTAAAAAAAAAATAATATAATATAGTATCAATATACTTATAAACTATAGTATTTGCGTTACCGAAGCGAGGGAAAATTTTTTAGGTACTTATCAACTTTTTTTACGATACGAACAAAACGAACAATTTACAATAATTGTCTGAACATTCGGCCTTTTTAACCTGTTAACACTGGCTATTTTAGAAGCGGACTAGTCGGCTAGTGCGATTGTAATGATAACACACAAAACGTGTACTACTCGCTCAGTAGCCAACTAGCTAGCGAGTAAAAACCACGTGTACTACCCCGAGGCGGTTTGCCGTTGTGAATATTAGGTACGTTTCAATTAAACTCAATTAAGTTTTTTAATTGACATTTCTGTGTAAATACTGTTAAAATGAAGACTTTAAAGACTTAAAAGAATCGCCAGTTGTTAGATAACGTAGTGTTACTTCAAGTTTTGTGATTACTGGGATTGCCATTCTCATAACTGTATCTTCTTTTTTGAGCATTCCATTTACCATCTTCAGTAAATCTTCAAAATAGGTAGTCTAATCTCAAAATATTGCGATAAGCTGAAGCGTCTTCGTCATTCAACTCTTATCCATTGTTTCACCCATATATTTCTTTGCCTTTTCCGCTTTTCTTTTTTTTTAACTCCTTTTTGATAGCATGAGCTAAAATAATGACACCCGCACGTATAATTTCCGTCGACATTTTGTCAACACTGAAACCATAAACGCCAGCGAGTAGCGAATAAAGTAGACCAGCTTTCAACTTTACTCGCGGATAGTTAACAATCTGCTAGTTGGCTAGTGAACATTATTACACTAGGCGAGTTTACTAGCAGATAGTGAATTTGCCAACTATCAGCTTGTAAACTCGCTCAATGTAATCGACGCTTAAAGGATGCGAAATTTTATATAGTGTGTCTGTATGTATTAATGTCTATAACATTTCTGATAAACGAATCGAAAACACGCTCCAAGGGATTCTATGTATTTCTCTGTTTGGCATCTTAAGGTAGAATGTTCATGAGCGCTAAAATTTTAACGAATCTTTATGAAATTATATTTTCTGATAGACCAGTTTATGACGGATAAATACATATAACTTTTGCCATAGTACTATTATAGTTATTTAATTTTTTTAATAACTACGAAAAAATATTTTTTATGAACATCCAAAATATCGTAATTTTTTCCCCATTATTTTGGTCTTAGCAATAAATATAAATGTTATAAAAATACTAAAACAATAAATAAATTGATTAAATGCTATTGGTTTATCAGGTTAAATACGTTTATATACGTTCTGTAATTTATATATTATGCGTGAAAAAAATAGATATATACTAACGAGGTAATCGAGTTTCATGTATTACCACGGAACAGTGGGTCTGCAATCCACCTGCGGTAAGGCACTATAACTATGGGTATGCTGGGCACTGGGCAGCCGTATTTCTCCTTTTATCAAAATGTTAACAAACGTGCATCATGTGATAGTGTGATACAGAATACACAGTGTCACTGTGATTATAATTTATAACCGTTTTTTCTGTATTGTCTGTCGTTTGAAATTTTTATTTCTTTTTTCGAATAATTTTTGCTTTGTGCGTTAGATTTATGAAATACATAAATTTATGAATTATTTTCAAAAGTAATAATGGGCGGCTGCGTGACAGTGTTTTGTTCAAATTCGGACAAAAAAGGTAAACGAATGTTTAACTTTCCTTCTTCTGAAAAACGACGTAAAATTTGGGGTTTAAGATGCCCTAGAGACAAGTGGGTAGCCAAAAAAACAGCTCAATTATGCGAGGTAAGACATTTATGATATTGTGCATTCATTACAACTTACAGTTTAGGTAAATAATTATATTAGTATCACATATACGTTATATTAAGCATATTTATCGTTTATTTTCTTTTTGACAGTGTACAAAGTGTTATCTGACAAACGTACTAGGAGATTTAAAAAAAAAGAACGAAGAACTCAAGAATGAACTAATCCAGAAAAATGAATTTCTCAAAAAATTAGATGGAATTTTTAACAATGACCAAATAGACGCAATGAAAAAAAAAAAGTAAATAAATGGGAACCAGATACAATTATCAAATGAATCAAATTACGAATTGGTCTAGGAGTACATGGTTATATTTACTCTCAACTGGTTATCCAGCACCAGCATATAGTACTATCACAGAAAGATTGAGAGGTTTCCAATTACAATTTGGTATGTTTGAAAACATTCTTGAACCATTAAGCTATAAAATTGGACAAACGGATGATTTAGATCGTTTTTGTATGCTGTCTATGATGAGATCGAAATAAATCCTAGAATCTGCCTTGACAAAAATAAAAAAATTTTATACGGGAATGCAACATTGGGTCCTAAATTAAAGCGCAGTTCTGCCAAACTTTTAGTTGCTATGATCAGAGGTTTAAAATCTAAATGGAAACAAGTAATTGCCTATCATGTAACAACTGGGCCTGTGCCTTCTGAAACTTTAAAATTTTTTATTATGCAGTGTGTCTCTTTCACATAAAAGGCAGGACTGAAGATGATAGCTTTAGGTAGCGATATGGGAAATGATAATCGTAAACTTTGGACAGCATTAGATATTGGAGTATGTAAACATGGTATTCGTCAAAATTATTTTGAAGTTAATGGCAATACAATTTTTGTAGTACCTGATTCTTGCCATTTATTGAAAAATATGCGAAGTGCAGTATTAACTCAGACTACAATTCTTCCGGAAAACTATGTAGAAGAAAATAACTTGCCAACAAGTGTAGTGAATGGCAAATACATCAAAGTTCTTTGGGAGGCAGAGGTAAATCAAAAGTTCAGATCTTTACACCATCTGAATCATGAAGATGTATACCCTGATAATTTTGAAAAAAATGAATGTGGGATCAGCTGTACGATTAATGTCACTAAAAACTGCTGTTGCTATTGATAAAGCTGTGAATGACAATGTTTTACCTCAGGATGCTCTAACAACGAGTCATTTCATTAATCTAATTGATCGCTGGTTTACTTTAGTAAGCAGTAGATAACGAAAAACCTCCATCACTAGTAAAAACTGTGAAGTAAAATATGATTTTCTTTTTTCTATCATTTCCCTTTTTGAAGATATACAAATTGAAAAAGCTTGGAAGCCTTTAAATACAGGAATGATTTTAAATTCTTTATCTTTGATACACATAGCCCAAACGTTATTTTTGAATAAGTTTAGTTTTATTCTATTTTCTAGGCTAAATCAAGATGCTCTTGAAAATATGTTTTTGTACATTCGTCGAAGAGCTGGGAAGCTACCAGATGCTAAACAGTGTCTTGAAGCGTTAAAGTCCCTCACTGTTTCTCAGTATGTTTCAGATTTATCTCAGGGGAGTTACAGCAATGACTCTGATTTCTATCTTTTGGATTTTTTCAAAAAATATAAATCTTCACCCCCTCCCCAGGTAACCTTTTCTGATATCAAAATAGCTAAGAAAATAGACATTCATTTGGACTTGATTCCAAAGTTCTCTTCATTGAACACTCGGTTGAATGACTTGGATAATAATAAAGATAACAATTTAGCCTACATCTTACACATTGCTGGCAGTACAACATGTAACATTTTGAAAACAAAAACTGTATGTGAGGTGTGTAGAAAACGTTTATCTACCCCAACCCAGTTATCTAATTTGAATAGTTATACAAATCTCCTCAGTCAAGGAGGTCTGAGAACACTGTGTGAAGAAGTTTTAAAAATCATTCTTTACTGTGAAGATTTTTACAATGTATTATAAAGCCATTTCTAATGATGACGTCATACAAAGTTATTCTTCACCAAATAGACGATTTTATTGAAACCGAAGTACCAGATTGCTCTATCTGTTTTTATAAAAAAAAAATTATAGAACATTTTTTTACTGTACGATCTTATATTTACTGTCAATTTTTGACTACTCAAAATTCTTTAAAAATAAAGTGTAAAACAGTTTATGGCTCTGCCACAGCAAAGAAGTTGAAGTGATCTTGAAATAAATATTGCATTATTATTATTATTATTATTATAAGTATTTGTAAAGATTGCTATAAGTTATTTACTACAGTTATAATGAATGACATGTTAATTTTGTTATATGATTATTATTATTATTATTAGAATTATTTATAAAGACTGCCAAAAAACTACTAATGTGATATTGGCATGTTATTCATAATTCATCAAATTATATATGTAATGTTTAAAAATATAAATGTATTAAATGTTATAATAATATACTATATAGTCTATATATTTAACACAATAAAAACTATGTAAGATGTAAATTTATTATTTGTTAATATATCATTTCCTTCATCTGAAAAAGTATATGACCCATAACAATAAGTATTAAAATAACTAAATAATTAGCAAGCAGATTTTTATTGATTAAAAGTTCTTTTTGTAAACAAAGATTCATTTTGAGACATGTATAGTTCTATTAGCTCTTCTAAAAACAATAGAGGTTACAGTTTTTATTGATTTTTTTATAATTAAATTAAATTTCGCTAAATACTACTGTTTAAAAAATAATATGTTAACTCAATTTCTTATTTTATCGAAGCTTAATTTATCTATTATACTTCCATACTTATTTTAAATGCTACCAACCAAAGCAATGTCAAAAAAAGGTTGATTAGTGTATTATAAATAAATAAAGAAGTCTTGTTATTATACTTATTTATTTTTATTAATAATTTTCTATACAAATATAATATAACATATTTACATACCAATCACATACAGTTTTATATGTATAATATATTAATATATATAAATGTGCATTGTACAAACTAACATACACACTAAAAAGTAAAGAAGTGAAGTTTATGATTAAATATTTATTAATATTATTTATCCAGTAAATTACAAAAAAATAAATTAAATGATTTTTTATTTTAATTATTATTTATATTTAATGTTTGCTTTTTTTCTAGTAGGCAAGTTTTTCCTTTGATGTTTTAATGTTTTCCAGCAGTTGTTTTGCAGCAATAGTTCGGTTCACTTCTTCATTCTTTTTTTTTAGCATCAAATTCTCATTTAACAGCCGCTGAATTTCATCTGTATGCAATTAATGTTTATCTTCACATTTTGGTATTTTCTGAAATAATTCAAAATAATGTTTATTATTCACAAAATAAATATTAAAATAATAATAACAATAAAATATGAAACTAAAACAACAAAAATTAAAAAGATACTGACCTTTAAAATTGGATTTTTATAATATTGATTATCTGAATTCATCATAACGCAATAATATTACCATGATTTGAAGCACTACTTGAATAAATGTAAAAGCAAATTGGAGGTTAACAAAAAATTTAGATGCGATGTACCTATGTATCAAATATTTTTTAACGAAAAATAAAAATCTTTAAGTAGATAATAAATGATAAAACATTAAGTAATATACATAGACATATAAAACAACTAGAAAGTGGACCACAAAATAATATTGAAGTCAGCCGCCATATGCCAACAGGGCAATGTTTACAAAATTGCATTACTGATAAGAATATTTAATAATGATAACAATTCATACATAAATCAATAATCATAAAAATGTAGTTTTATTTTATTGTTTTAAATGTGCAGTATTATATTATTTTACTTAATAACTAATTTAATAATTTTATTTTTAACTGCTAAAACAAACTAAAAAAAAAAAAAACCATTTGATAATACAATTCAAAATAAAATCATCTTTTATGAAATATAAATAATGAAAAGCTTATAAACTACATGTAAGATTTTTTTAAGTTCATTATACATTACAGATTAATATTTAAAACAAAATACAAATATTTACAATTTAATAATAATAAAAAATAATTCAATCTATATAGGTTATAATATATTATCCATGACAATGACATTGACATACCTACTTAGGTAGGTATAGTGACAGCTTTAAGACAATTAATATAATAGTAAGTGATTACTGATTTGAAAATAAAATTAATTTAGAAAGTTTATGTCTTTTGCTTACTGGATTCATAAAATCTGATGAATACATTTTTGAGAATGATTTTAACCTTAATTTTAAAATTTTTTTTGTTATTAGAGTAATCAATAAAATTTTATGGGGCCGCTCTAAAATTGATATATTTTCACAATTTAAGTTTGGAAATATATTTTTATCTGTTGAAAATTCGACTATAACATGTTTAATAATTTTAATTTCAAGATTTGGAATTTCAAGTGATTTAAAATTATCTGTTAAAAATAAGAACATTTTTTCTGCTTCTAGAATAATTAAAAACACAGATTTAGAACCAAATATAAGACCCCCTCTATTTTTGAAATTTACAAACTTGGTAAATGATAATGATTTACAATAGTCGTGTTCATTAAATTTATCAAATAAAGCAATTTGACATGAAGAGCAATATGAACCGACAATATAATATAAAATGTTGTTCTTAGCATCTTGTAAAGTACTAGAGTAATTATTCGATTCAGGAATATAAGAATTAAGAAGTTCTAATTTATTGAAGGCCTCAATGTCAATTTCTTCCAAATTAACTTTTTCATAGTCAATTTTTTCTTTTTGTTTCATCCATTTAAATTCAAATAGAGAACCTATTGGATCGTCATCAAATGTTTTGCAGTTTTGATTTGATCTACATTGAATTGCATTTTTCATCAAGATCTGTTTTATAGCTGTTTTAAATTGAGCTGTATTAGGATTATTGTTAGATCCTAAACGTTGCCTAATACGGCAAAAAAGTAATTCTAGATGGTCTTGTGAGAATTTATAGGTTAAAATGTAATTGAAATTAGGGTGTTGTACAAATAATAATTTGGAAATTGAAAAAAATGACTTAACTGCTATTGCAAAACCTATAATGAAGGTTTTTTTACTTGATATATATAATGGAGATCCTTTAAATTTTAAAGTGTGTAAATATTTAATTAGTAGAATAATGATTTCTTGAAGTTGTTCAATGGTATTATTATAAATTGGACTCTTAAATGCTTTTGAAAATTTACTTTTTGAATTAAGAAAATCAAATATACGATCTATTGCTTTACAGTATTCTACAGTGGCTTCAATATTCTGAAAACCAGGGAAGTTTATATTTTTTAGGTATTGTAAAGAATCAGCCGTTGATGAACTGAGTGTCTGGGCAGCATATTGGACTCGCATTTTATTATTATGCCAGTTAATATGGGCCATACTCAATTTATTGGCCAATTTTAATGTTAAGTCTTTTTGAATGTTATATAGATTTTTTATATGATCCCATCTAATGTAACCGGTATCTGATTCTAAGACATAATTATTAGCTAAAATATTGTAACGATTGTCGTCTACCGACATCGTACATCACTCTTTAAGTATAGCACTGCTAAATGCTAATATGTTGAGTGTGCGGAAATGGTAATGAGGTCATGAATGAATGCTGACCAAGGGTTTACGGTGTGGGCATATAACACGGGGAATAATGGCAACAACGGCAGAGGGACCGAGGAGAGAGCCGAAGAACATCAGTCGGACAGAGCAACATCATCCTCAAGATCAACCCGCGGTGCTCACCTACTCATTCTTCATCTGCACCACAGTATGGTATTTATGTAATATATTAATTAATTGGATGTATGTGCCGTCTTATACTTTTATATGAGGTAACCCTGATCTATAGCATTTATAAGTATCACACAGCGAGGTCGAGTCCCCGAGACCTCGTAAAAATAAACATATCTTACACCCGACCGATAACACCAGAAGAAGGTGGTAAAGAGGGGACGTTACATGTGGTGGAGGCCCTCGTTCCTTGAATCCAGTTTTTGGAATTTATTTCATTAAGCTACATTCAAAGGTACCCCCCCCCCTTGTGTTGTGATATTTATTTTGTGTTGTAGATTATGGTTACTTAATATATGAGTATTAAATTATACTTTTAACGGGTTTTTCAAAAAGGCAACTTTTCATGGATAATAAATATTATATTAAACGAAACATTTATAATCAAGTAGCTAAAATAACTAAAGAAAACATTAAATTTTTAGACAATAATTTTAAATTAGAAACTAGCGAAGAAGATTTATTTTCTTTAATACGTTCAACTGATGAATCAACATTAGGAGATTTTTTCCAAAATTCGAAATTCGAAAAATTACCATTTTCTGCTAAATTTTTAAAAAAGTTTACACTTTGCTCATTATATAAGGTCAAAATTTTGAGTAAAGAAGAATTTAATAAATTACAACAAAAGGAAAAATTCGAATTTATAATCACACAATGAACTATTGCGTGGGTCAATTTATTAGATAAGTCAGAAGTAGTGGGGTTTTTAAAATTTTGTAACATACATTGTGAGGATTCAAATACAATTGCAGAATTAAGACATTTAGCTAGCTCAGCAATAAAATCTTTTAGAAGGGACCAAAACATTGACGAAATAGAAACAGAAAATCTTAATGATACAGAGTTAACTTTTATAGAGGAGGAATTATCTATAAATTTAAATAATAGTGGAGATAATTTGGCCAACGTAACTTTTATAGAAGACGATCAAAAAAATACCGAAACGGATAACGTAGATACTTTAAGTATAGGACATAAAATCAAAAATCTTCTCGACGACTTACGTACATCTGATGAAACAGAAAACCTGTATAATAATTCAAACTTAAATAAGAATAACCAGAACTTAGGAGTAATTGAAAAAACCGAAATTTTAAATAAAAACTTTAGATATTAATGTAAAATCAAATAACATTAAATCAGAAGTAGAAAATAATAAGGTAACTAGTGAAATAAGAGAACAATCAACGGTAGATAATAATTTTAAAACAATAATTAATAAAAATAAATTTAATTTAAAACCAAAAATGGCATTTAAAATGGTGCACCAACCCTCGTCTTTCTCGGCTGACTTAGAACAGGACGTAGAAACTTTTTTTGAAAATTTCGATTTGGCAGCTATTATCAATGAATGGGGTGATCTCGAAAAAATTACGCTTTTGCCAATTTATTTAAAAGGTACAGCAGAAAAATTCTTTAGAATTATAAAATCAAAGAATCGCACTATTACGTGGGATGAAGCGAAATTACAATTGAAAGAAAAGTTCACAACTGTAGGAAATAATAAACGTTTACAGGCCCAATTATATAATAGAAAATTAAAGGAAGGAGAAGGATTAAATGAATTTGTGATAGATATAATCGATTTGTGTAATAGAATAGATAGAGATATGAAAGAAGAGGACATATGTGAACATATTTTAAGGGGTTTATCAAAGGAAATTTACGAAACGTTAAAAATGTTGGATAATTCAACTATAAAGGGCATAGAAAATAATTTAAAAAAATACGAGATGGCTTTACTAATGAGGTTAGATGAGAACAGAGGCAGTAGAGATACCGAAAGGATGGAAAGTGAAATAGAAATACTGAAAAAACAGGTACGGAATTTAAGTATGGGCCAGGAGAGTGGATATGGCAGTGGTAGACCTAATAACAACAATTTCACACGATTTAATAATAATAATAGTTATACTAGAAATCAAAATAATAGAAATCTCAGGGATAATAATTTTAATAATTACAATAATCGACCTTTTTCTAACAATAATCAAAGATATAGGTAATAATAATAACAATTTTAATAATAATGGAAATTCTAATGGTCCTCAAAATTTTAATAATAATTACAATAAGAATCGAAATTTTCAAAGGAACTACGATCATTACGAAAATAATAATAATAATAATGTTGATCGTTATTTCAGTAATACTTATAATAGAAGAAATATTAATAATAATTTTGATAATCAACACAATGAAAGTTATTATAATCCAAATCAAAACCGATCGAATGATAATTATTATACAAACAATTCAAACCGCAATAATGATTTTAGTAAAAATAATACATTTTTGGGAAAAACAAATAATGGTAATATATCACATAAAAATTCTAATATTTACAGCGGACAGTCGGGTTCTAATCGTCAAGATGTTAGATTAGAGGAGGTTAATACGAATTTTGTTAGAGAGAATTCAAGACATAATTCTATAGATTCGAATAAAAATGTACCAAACCAAAAAAACTAATTGAGCAGGAGAATAGAATTAGGTATTCTTCGAGTCAAATAAAAAATCCTACTAGCAAAATAAACCAATGTTATAAAACAACAGAACATGATCACAATATTGCCTTATTACAAAAAATAATTAAAAATACTTATAAAAAAGATGAGGTAATTTCTAAAAGCGATTTTTCAAGTAACAATAATTGGAATTTTGACCTAGATACATTTTTTAAAGAACCTGTCCTTACCAAGTGTAAAAAAAGTAATAAAGCACACATAGACACTATTATGAATGAAATAAATGATGATGACAAATTTCACAATGTTACTATGCTCGATGAAAAAAATAGCCATGTAGACAAAAAATTCATTTCAACATGTAATCCGATCTCATTTACGACTAGAAGTCCGAGTTCACGACTCGAAGTATTCGGAAAAATAAACAAAATTCATCATTCGTTTGTTATTGATACAGGAGCTACCGTATCAATAATTAATGTAAAAAATTTACCAAC
Organism: Therioaphis trifolii; assembly: GCA_027580255.1. Lineage (NCBI taxonomy): Eukaryota > Metazoa > Arthropoda > Insecta > Hemiptera > Aphididae > Therioaphis > Therioaphis trifolii. Next base: position 27,664 of record JALBXZ010000138.1, read on the forward strand.
GCCAGTTAAACTTAAACAAATAAATTTCGTAAACTTAATTACAGCAAACGGCTCTAATTTAGAATTACTTGGTATAGTTGATGTAACTCTTAATTTTGATAATGTTGACTTTCCAATAAAGTATATGGTTGTTGAAAATTTAGTAGGACCTAGTTTATTGGGTACAGATTTTTTAAATAAATACCAAGCAAATATTGATTTTGTAAATAAACAAATAACCTTATCAAAAAGTGAAGGGTCAGTAATTTTAAAATTTGGCAATGATAGAAACAATTTAAATAAATCTCAAAAATTAATAAAAACGAACTGCAGACTGCAGTGGAAATGTATTAGATATTAAAAATAAAACTGCAGAAATGTCATATTTAAGTATAAATGAACGCTTGCGTTTTTTTGCCGAGAGTTGCTATAAATTAAAGGAAGTACCTAGCGATGGTTTTTGTGGTATACACGCATTATCTGCAATGCTAGCGCACGAGAAAATAAATGTCGCAACAGAAAAAATCGCGGAATTATTAAATATAAAATTAAATAATCAGCCGATTTGGTTGGAAGGAGAAGACATTTGTGCCATTGCCAATTATTATGATTTCAATTTATTAATTATCTGTCCTAATGTAGAAAATTCAAATACGACTGCAGGCATAGCATTTTATAAACCGAATAGAAGATTTTTAATTGTTTTTTTCGAAAATAATCACTGGACACCAGGAGGGTATGATAATAATAGTAATCCAAAACTTAGAGTAGAAAGAATTACTTTCACTAATGATTTTCGGTCCATTGATACTTCTCGTGAAATTTTAGGGAAAAGAGCTAAATTAAACATAGAACCACCATATTCACAACAGGTTGAACAAATTTCTTTAAAAAATTTAAATCATAATAATTTAGACAAATATCCAAGACCTCATGCAAAGTTTAATAAAATAATAAAAAATCTACCAGATAATAATATATTAAATAATAAATTAAAATTCGATATCAACCCGGATTTATCGACCAAGGATAAAAATAAATTATTATCACTTTTGCATAAATACGAAACCGTATTTTCAAAATCAAAATGGGATTTAGGCGAATCTGATACTGATCCGGTAGATATTAAAATAACAAACTCTATTCCAATTAATTTACCAAATTTTAAACTAAGCAAATTTGAGCGAGATGAGATAGAAGAACAGACACAAGAAATGTTACAGGCAGGTATTATTGAGCCATCACACTGGCCATATTCTTTTCCAGTTTTTTTAGTTGCAAAGGGACTATCTCAGGGTACAAAAAAAGATATACATACACAATATAGAATGGTATTAGACTATAGAAAATTAAATAGCATTACTATAAAAGAATCCTTTCCATTACCCGTAATACAAAGCATTTATGACTGTTTAGCCGGTAATACATTTTTTTCATGTCTCGATGCAATGTCCGGATTTCACCAGCTAAAATTAAATAATAAATCAAAGGAATTAACAGTTTTTTGTACAACAACAGGGAAATATCAATTTAAAAGAATGCCTATGGGAATTTGTAACGGACCTAGCAAATATCAAGAAGCAATAAATAAAATTATGACTAACTTAAATTATAGAATTAATGTTAATTATATAGACGATTGTACTTGTTTTGGCAAGACGTTCGATGAACATTTAAATTCATTAGAATTAACTTTAGAAAGATTTAAACAATTTAATTTAAAATTAAAAGTATCTAAATGTAAATTTGGGTACAACGAATTAAAAATTTTAGGAAACATTATTAGTAATAAAGGTATTCGTCCTACTGATGAGGGACTTATGGCGGTTAGACAGTTCCCTTCCCCAACGAATATAAACCAGTTACGCAGTTTTTTAGGCTTAGCCAATTATTTCCGGAGATATATACCAAATTTTAGTAAAATAACTTTCCCTTTAACTGAACTAACAAAAGGTGATTTTAAAACAAAAAAAGATAAAATAAAATGGGAAGTTAAACATGAAAATGCATTTAATGATTTAAAAAGTAAACTAACTACGCCACCCGTACTAATACATTTTAATGAAAATTTAGACATAATTTTGGTAACTGACGCGTCTTTATTAGGTCTAGGCAGTGGCGCCGATGTATATTTCATGTTATGGGGAAAAAATACTAGTGTTAGACCCACCTACTAAAAAGATAAATAGTTAGTTACGCTCGAATAATATTTTATTTATTTCTAACTATATACAAACAAGATACTGCAAAACAAACTATTTTTTTAAACGTAATTAATACATACTAGTACTGTTTTATCATCAATTCACAAATATTTATTATTACCCACCCACCCACCTGACCCACCCAAAAATAGTTCTGGGGAATTTTCCCCAGTTCATACCCGTGTTCGGCGCCACTGGGTCTAGGCATAATATTACAACAAAGAGACGAAGCTGGTAATATTCATCCCATTTCATTTGCCTCAAAAAAGTTACTACCTGCACAAAAAAATTATTCGGCTTTAGAATTAGAGGCATCAGCTTTATACTTCGCTTGTACCTACTATCGACAATATATTTTCGGAAAAGAATTTACTGTATGGACTGACCATAAAAATTTGGTTGGTTTACAAAAATTAAAATCGGACTCACATGTACTAAACCGTATTAGAACTAAATTAATAGGATATGACTTTAATATTATTTACAAACAAGGCATTTTTAATAAAGCAGCTGATTTTTTATCAAGACACCCAATAGGTTTTGATGAATCAACACAAATTAATTACGAAGACGATTCAAATTTAAACAATTATAATATTAGTTCTCTTGGAAAATTAAATAACAAAATTTTTTATAACGATTTTAAAAATAAAAATGACGCGGGAATAAAATTTAGATTTAATATTAAACAAGTTAATGAAGATTTATTTAGTAACTATTTTGATGAGACATTTAATTTAGTACATTGTGTCTCTAAAGACTTCGTAATGGGTAGAGGTATTGCTATTCAATTTAAAAACAAATATGGAAAAGTAGACGAATTAATAGCTCAAAATAAGGAAGTGGGTCAGTTAGCGTTCCTTAAATTTAATAGTCAATATGTAATTTACTTGATAACTAAGTTAAAATCGAATTCAAAACCAACATATGAATCCTTATTCAATACCATAAAATATTTAAAAAATTTCTGTTGTTCTCATAATATAAATAAATTAGCCATGCCAAAAATAGCTTGTGGACGAGATCAATTAGATTGGAATATTATGTTTAATATGTTAAAATACGTGTTTGACGACACAACAATAGATATTACAGTGTCTACATTTACGCCTAGTAAGCAAATAATATCACTAGTTGAACCCATTAATATTCACTTATTACAAACGCGCGATGATTACTTGCGAAAAATTATTTCAACAATTCAAAATCCTAATTCGGCTGAAATAAATTGGATAAGAAAAGCGAAATCTTATATTATTAATAATGAAGATAATTTACTTTATTATCGAAACATATATAATGGTACACCAAAATTAGTAATAGCTTTACCTAACGATTTAATAAAACAAGTAATTAAACATTTTCATGACGAAAAAATGTCAGGGGCTCATTTGGGAGTTCACAAAGTTTTTAACAAAATTAGATCACGATACCATTGGCCCTCTATGAACAAAGATATAAAAAATTATGTAGTGTCTTGTCAAAGTTGTCAACAACGCAAACCTGATAAGCGACCAGCAGTAGGTATGCTACAGCCAAATACAGTTATTAAGAGGACGTGTCACGGAAAAAAAACGTATGCAACGCTCCAGAGAATGCGCTGTTAGGCCGCGTGTACATTGGCGAGCGGCGAGCGGCGAGCGACGAGCGGCGCGTTGGAAAAAAAATTTAAACCCATATAATTTAAATCAGAGTGTGTACATTGATTACTAGCGGCGAGCGGCAGCGGTGAGCGGTAGCGGCGCGACGCGTCGCAAATCAAACATGTTTGAATTTCGCCGCTCGCCGCTCATGCGAAATATTTATTTTATTCATAATATTCTATATCCAATGTAAAAATAGTCTAGATTATTTAATTTCTGGCCTGTGGGTGAACATCAAAACGCTTAATTTGCTATTTAAAGAATTGTACAAATAAATAAGTTTCCCAAATAATAATAATAGACGATAGTTGTTCAGTGGATTTCTGTTATTGACTTGTTCACTTGTCACTTGTCAGATTATTATCAAACGGTATTCACTGTTCATAGTGAACACGTCATTTGCTAATTTGTTCATTAAGTATTTTAAAATGTCAAAGGCAAATTATTTAAATAATGATATGCGAGAAATTTTAATTTCGGAGGTTCAGACTAGACCATGTTTATGGGATGATACACATCCACAGTACAAAAATATCGAAAAAAACAAAAAAATATGGTCAGAAATAGGAAAATTAATTGGAATATCAGGTATGTACCCATTATTTATTAGTACTTACTTATTTTTATAGGTACCTACAATATATGGTATAAATGTAGTTTAGTTCCCCATCACCAATTTGATTTTTTTTTTATCGAAACTTAATATGTAACTCGACTTACTTTGAAGTTATAGCCTACCAAAGTTTGCGAATTTAAGTTACCTACACAAGGTGGTTTTACACAACAAGTGGAGGGCCAAAGGCCATGGAAACTGAGTCCGAATGTCAAATTATGATTACACCATCGTTTTTAACTCTACGAGTTACCACAGTTTCGATAAAAAAATTCAAAATTACGAAGGGGGACTAAACTGAATTTATTCCTAAAATATTTAAAAAATAACACAAGAAATTATTTACTTTTTACAACAATACAAATGTATTTTTAATATATAAAAAATATTATATCATATACTTGGCTATATGCGTACTTCTTCATCTGTCAAAATAATTTACGAGAATAAAATACTTGATGTGGCTATAGGAAACAGCTGTTTTGTTATTATTAGACATTATTTTAATATTTTATGTAGGTACCAATTTTCCAATGATAGGAAATGTGTCACCCATTCATAATATGAATTAATATGAATTCATAATATTTTATAACGATTCGTTTTGGTATATTATTAATTATTATATAAATATAATAGTATTTACTATTCACAATATTATAATAATTAAAAAAGATAAATAACCATATTTTTTTAGTATCATATTCCTTGTATTATTTTAAGATTTTTAACAAAAAAAACATTTGTAGTACATTATTGTATGTTGTTTAGAAAATAATCTACAAATACATTTCTTATTTCTTTCGCTCTTTGGAGTGTATTTGCACCTCTTGTTGGATGATCCATACCTTCATTTTCCCAATTGTTTTGTAGGTCTATCATAATATTGCAGTAATCTACATCACTGTTGCCGTCTTTCTCTCTGATAATATTATGCAATAAACACATGCATTTGATTATAACTACCGCTTTTTTTGGGCTCACTTCTATGTCTTTCCCAAGTAATCTCCATTTTGCCCGTAGAATTCCAAAAGCGCATTCAATGCACTTGCGTGCTCTTGATAATCTTTCATTAAAATATTCCCGTGCTGGATTTAGTACCCGAGATGGAAATGGCCGCATTAAATACGGCTTTAATGGATAAGCTTCGTCTCCGATCAAAACATGAGGTACTTTAATATTAGTTCCTGGTAAATTTTTTTCTGGCGGTAAATTCAAATTATTATTGCTTATTAAATTACAAAGTTTAGAAGATGCAAAAGTACCACCATCGCTCTGTTTACCTCTGGCACCAACATCAACTATCACGAATTTTTTTTCTGCATCGGCAACTCCTTGTAAAACTAGGGAAAAATATTTTAAGTAGTTGAAGTGACTTGATCCTGAATGTTTGGGACATTTAATCTGACAATGTTTCCCATCTATAGAGCCTATGCAATTTGGAAAGCCCCATTTGTCATTGTATTCTACACTAACTTTTTCCCAGTGTTCTTTTGTAGGAACTGGCATAAATTCATTTACGAGTTCTTCCCAAATAACTTGACAGGTTTCGTGAACAATTTTAGCTATAGTACATGCACCCATTCTCATTGAAAAAGCCAGGTTCCGAAAAGAAAGACCAGTTGATAAATATCTATGAAAATAACATAAAGTATTTTATAAGCATTTTTTGAATATTTTACGAAAATTAAATTATCTAATTACAAATCATTTATTAAATTTATTAAATTTATTTAAATTAATAAAAACAAATGGGGAACTCGCTCGTCTCGCTCTACTGTATATATAGTGGGTGTCGAGTGAACCTCACATTAAGTAGATCACTGTGAATTATTATATTATTAACTTCTCTTGAGAAGTTATTATAATAGGTCTGAAAATCGAAATAGGTAATTTTGTGTTTTCTTTACGTTTCAAGACCTCGACAATCGTTTACAAGTATTTTTAGAGTGATGCCTGTGTGTGTGTGTGTGTGTGTGTGTGTGTGTGTGTGTGTGTGTGTGTGTGTGTGTGTGTGTGTGTGTGTGTGTGTGTGTGTGTGTGTGTGTGTGTGTGTGTGTGTGTGTGTGTGTGTGTACGTATGTATGTATGTATGTAGACATATTTTGGCTTTCGATTCCTCAATAACTACTGGACAGAATTTTCTAATGACCATATCAATCAATACGCCACGTCATGACTTAGATCTGAAAGGAGTCTGGAAAAAATCGGTCCAGTGGTTTGTTTTTTATCTGTAAAAAACTGACTTTTTTATGCACGCAATATAAATTTCATATATAATTTCAAGTCTCGAAGGATAGTAAGGGGTTTTCGAGGGTGCTGATTTCGAATCTTTTTTCAGTTTTTCAAAATTCAAGATGGCGGGCCCAATATGACGTCATTTTTTTTGTAAAAATTCTTTAAATTCGATAGAATTTCGTTCTGAGAGGGGTTTCAGGTACATGATTATAAATAATGTTTATTTTTTTATTTTTTATTTTTATTTTTTATTTTTTTTAATTTTTGACTCCAATTGACAGTTATTACAATTGAAATATTTTTGTAATTCTATTATTATTAATAATTGTCGATGAATATTTATCGATAGTGAATAAATAAATAAATTAAACTCTACTATCCCTCTTACAGTAATAGAATAATTCTTCTCAAGAGAAGTTGCTTGTACGGTACTTGCTGCCGAACCGATTATTTTATATTATAATTTATTTTATAACCTTTACATTGTAAATAATTAAATTTCTGTTGTAAATACTAAAATTTTGACGCGTTTTATTAAAATTCTAATTTAAAATGCTCATTTAATGAATAGTTTGTCAGCATTTGAACTATAAATACTTATTAAAAAATATTGCACCAATGTATGTTAATCATTTCTGAATTAATGTAAGACTAACTTATGTACTTTTGATTTTGAAAAAATTACAAATTCAAATCCTCGATTCAAATTTCGAAGATGAACACTGCAATTTTGACCATTTTTATAAAAATTTTATAACAAAAAATGATTCTATGTATTTGAATAATAGTATAGTACTTATAGAGAATCATGTACTATATTTTCAATTCTTAGTTATGAATACTTAAAAATACATATACTTTTTTAATAAGAACTAGTTCCCAGTTTTTTTTATAAAGATTGAAGCACTTTTACTGCTCCAAAATGTGATGATGGACACAAAAATAAAATTAAAAAAAAAACACACTATTGTAAAATCAATACATTTATCACTCCGTTTAAAATTGAAAATAAAAGTGAAAAACGGAATTTTTAAAATTATTTTATATTAAAATTTTAGGGAGCAATGCAAAAATTAAATGGAAAAATACGAAGGATACGTTTAGAAAAGAATTACAAAAAGAACCAGTTAGACGTTCAGGTGATAGTGGGAGTGAATATAAATCTAAATGGCCATTTTTTCAAATGATGATGTTTATAAAGGACTCTTTACTTCCTAGTTCTATGTCTGGGAATTTAAGTGTCAGAGAACCAGATACGTTATCTTTATATGAAGCTACTGATGAAGCCATTGAAAGTGACCTTGATGTAACAGGTAACTCATTTACTGATGTGCTTTCTCCATCTACATCTACATCACATGTAACTAATAACACTGATCCCAACGTTACATCAAAAATGAAAAGAAAGAAAAAAAATACTGAATTAGATGATAATCGTAGACTTTTACAACTCGAAGAAAAAAAAATTGCCATATTGCAACAAGCACAAGATACGGAAAATAAAAAAAATGAGGACCCAGACGCTCAATTTCTTTTGAGTATCCTGCCTTATATAAAAGAATTTGATCCTTTAGAAAAACTCGAAATCAGGAGTCAAATTCAAAATGTAGTTTTGAACGCTTATAGAAAAAAAAAAAAAAAGACATCAGAAAACAGCTTACAACTTGAGTCTATTCAAGACATTCAGAGTGATCCTATAAATCAGCCGTGTGTTCAAAAAATGTACCGACCATACCAAGAAAGTACTCTCCAATCAACTGTAGGACAACCCCAGTGGAGTATGTCCAATAATGATGATAATACACCAAGGATTGCAGGTATACAACAGGCTAGTGATGTTTTATTAGGTAATAATCAGTTCAGCCAAGATTTTTTTAATCTTCATTAGCAGTCACTTTAAGTATCAGTTAACAAAAATCTTATAGTAAAAATATATACGTATAATAAATTTCATTATGTATTAATATAAAATTATGATTTAAATTTATTTATTATTTTAAAACTTGCTGCAGGATGTCAAAATATTAAATTTTATTTTATGTTTTAATTATTTAATCAAAAATAATTAACATGTTTTGTTATACAATTATTATGTCGATTTTATTTTCATTGATTTTTTTTTTTTAATTTTTAGTGTAATATTTATTATATTATTATAAAAGGCATAATAATTTAATAATTTTTACGTACCTATATTATATATTGTATACATTCTATAAATTATTATATCTATAGGTAATAATATCTGTACATTTTATATGATTACATTTATTTGAAAGAAAGTTGTTCTTATAATTTATTTATATATTATTTAGAACATATTTATTTATAAGCTTTTATTCACTTACCTTATAGTTACGTATAACCTTTCAGCAGGAGATATTGGTTTCTTGAAATTAGTAATCTTCTTTCTTATACGATGATTTATTTTACTCAATATAAAATCATAAGTATGAACTGACATCCGTAAATAATCAAAAAATTTATTCGGTGATTTTCGCAAGTCAGAATATAAATGGTGATACTCACCATACACTAATCTGCGACGATTAATGGGATGAATACCAACCCTTTTTTTTTTCAAAATTTTATTTCGTAAAATTGGGTTATCTAACAAAATTGATAGACGATTTACCGACATGATTATAACTTGGAGTATAAAATCGGAATGACACTGAAAAATACGAAATGCATTTAAATTTTATGCCAAGACGCTCGCCGCTCTTTAGATGAGCCAATATACACACTCTGCCGCTCGCCGCTCATTATCGCCAACGCGCCGCTCGTCGCTCGCCGCTCGCCGCTCGCCAATGTACACACGTTGCCGCTCGCCGCTCGCCGAGCGTCACCGCCACCGACGCCGCCGCTTAACGCTCGCCGCTCGCCGCTCGCCAATGTACACGAGACCTTAGGTGTTTTCGTGCGGCGCAAGCACGCGACAGGCCACACCCCATGCCGCCGCGATTGTCATAATCGGTCCGATTATTGTTGTCGACGGGGAGCGCGTTTCATTATGATATGATCAGTCAAGGTGTACATTTAGTGTAAACAGATGCCGCGCGGCGCGTGTATTATTATTCATCATGATTCCTATTTATGCTGTCGTAATAACTGCGCAATAACTGTAAAAATAAGACTGAAATTATTTGTATATAATCTTTATTTTCCATTGTGATACTTATGACTAAAGAGCGGATTTTTAGGTTCTTAAAACCTTAAAATATAATGCTAATATGCTTCAAAAAACCTTAAAATATTCTCTAAATATTTTTTAAATTTGTAAATATGCAAATATGATTTTTTTCAAAAATAGTTCAATAAAAACAATAAATGACTGTTAAGCGCCATTCTCTTGGTAACAGGTAAATTATTGAATAATTAAAAATGTAAATCAGGTGATACATAGCTATATAAATCTAAAAAGCTAAAAAAAAAAACATAATAGTTTAGTAAAAAATAATAGATCACTTTGCACCATTCCTTTGGAAAATAACCAATTCGATTACAGACAAGCAGATAATTGAATGATTTTGAATTTTTATCACTCTTTAATCAAATTATTTTTTTTTTTAGAAAAAATTATTCCTGACAAAATCACATTTCGAGAAATTAACAAAATATACGAATTTTTATGAAGAATAATAGATTATATTCTAAAATATGAAAAATAGGCGAAATATTCTCTAATGTCCAAAATATGCTTTAATATGCAAAATTTTTTTGTATGAACTTTGTGATAGATAAATCGTCCACATTTTTCTCCCTCGTAAAGTTGCATAAAATCAATAAAAATATGTAAAAACCTAAAGATCCGCTCTTTACTTATGACATATTATGGATATAAATTTATACTATACCTAGTTATAGAAAATACGAGTACACAATTTAACGATTTTTTATTAAAATAAGTATTAGTATTTTAAATTATACATGAAATCAGAATATGTAGATACGTTGTAGAGAATTGTTATTATTCTGTCAATATTTTTTTTTGTATTTTTAATAATGAAGTTCGATTCAACTATATCACTGCTAAGAAATTGTTCGTACTGTAAACCTATAATTTCATGCAAAACACATTCACAGTAAGATCTCAAAAAGGTATATTATTAGATAAAATTGGTCAACTGATTCTAATGATTAGATATGTAATTATATATCACTATAAAACCATGTTTCAAAAATGTTTTTTAATTGATACTTTAGAGAGATCATTTTTCTCCGTTTTCAAATTTTTTTCCTTGTATAAGGAAAAGTACCTACCTCGAAATTGATTAAAAACGGTAAAATATGAAATTATAAAATATAAATATGATTTCAATAAATATAAAATGTATAATTATATTTTATTTTATTTTAATTTTTGTTTTTTTTTTTTATATGATTTATAATATTTTCTTTGATGTATGGGGGATCAATATTCAATAATATCACTTTTCAGCAATCGTTTGCTATATTGAGAATCAACGATTTCGGGTAGTAAACATTCTTCATAAAATCTGAAAAAACGTAGTGAATACTTAAGTTAAAAAGGCTTAATTTATATTATTATTTAACAATAGATATTTTGTGTGTTATTATATTACGTATAAAATATGTTAAAATCTAAATTGCATTGATGTTGCCTATGGTTGTGTTACAGTTAATACTAACAATGTCAATTTTGGCTCCATTTTTTCTCTCCAAAATATATCTGAATACTTAATAACTTCGAGTTGGTTCCATTTCGGAGTAAATATAAAAAAGTAGCAGATATTTCGTTTTGTAATATGCATCTACAACATTCTATCTATATTACTGTCTTCTTTGAGCATTATTTTATTGTTTTTATTTATTAAATAAGGAATCTATAAAAGTAACATTACGATGATATAGTGGATATTAAAATATATTTTCATCTATACTGCTGTAAATTCGAATAAGATATTTTTACTTCTTATGTGATATTTTATTCGAATATTACCTTCGCTAAGTAAAAAGTTTAAAAATAGGTTGGTACCTATAAAGCTTACTTTCTTTTCAAGGAGAGCTTGTTCTAAACTTTCACAATCTTTAACAGAAAAGGGACACTTTACTTCAACAGTTGCAATATCTTCTACCAAACCATCTATGATAATATAATAAAAAATTTAACTTTTAATTTTTTTAATTTCGTTTGTAAACAAAAATTGAGAAATGTCTTTAGTGCAATAACCAATATAGGTTTTAAAAAATTCGTTACCTGGCGTAGCTGCTAAATATGATATATGATCGTCTAAAAATAAACCACATTTTTGAATTGGTTTTCTAAAGATTTTTTCCAACGTTTTTATGGCTTTATCTTCCGATTCTTTACCATAATCCATGGCATTACTTTTCGTTGTATTATTATTATACAAAATTGCATAAACAATATTTTTACATGAAGTATTCGATCGCATTTTACAAATTTTACCAAAATTAGCGATATTTTTCAAGAAAAACATTATAAAGTTTAGAATTGTGAGCCCGGTAAAATATTTTTTTGACCAATAGATTTGCTACATTTTTCTATCAAGTGATTTAGATTTCATAAATATTGACTCAATTGAACTTTTTTTACCCGAGTTAAAAGTTGGGATCATGACTGAAATAAAATGGTGTATAAACGGCAGCATTTGTATATTTGATACTAAAATAAATTATTATTTGAGTTTCACTCAGAATCGTTGTCCGAAAACAATGGTTTAACATTGATTTCAAATTTCAAATAATCACACTATATATACTGTACATACACCACCATTCTCTCGTCCAAGCATGGGCGTTCTCACGGGGGGGATATGGGGGATAGATCCCCCCCATGGATCTTTATTTTCTTACATATTAGTAATACACGTTTTGTCTACAACTTTTGATATTATATGTTTGTGACTAGTTATTATTATTATTATTTTTTTATTTTTTTTTCCTTATCGTGATTGATATATTATAATGATAATAATAACAAATGATAAAACAGTGATAAAACTTACAAACATATGTTAACTCACGGCTATAGATAGTACTATCTTTAATCGTGTGCACGGACTAAGATATAATATATATCTTAGTTTTTTTAATTTAGGTTTTCAGTGTTTATTTTCAAATGAAATTGAACAAGAATCATTTGAAAAACTTGCACAATTTTACCTTGACACAGATGTTCATACAGTTATTGCTGAACTGAAAATATGGCAGTTAAAGTTGAGGAAAATTGATAAATTTCCTAAAATGGCCATAGATGCATTACGTTTATGTAATTTTGAAATTTTTCCTAATGTCTACCAACTTTTAAAAATACTATGCGAATTGCTGGTCTCTACCTCAACTCCAGAAAGAACGTTCTCATGTTTGAAAAGACTTAGGACCTATCTGAGAAACACAATGACTGAAGTCAATGAAAAATTTAGTATAACAATATTTAATTATTTTTCTTATATTATGATTATATGTTCTAGGACCGTCTTAATGGACTAACATTGTTGGACATTCATAAAGATGTGCCTATTGATACAAAAAAAGTTCTTGACATTATGTCCGAAAAATCTAGAAAAATCAATATTTTAATTTGAACTCGACCTAAAATTAATAATAAAAATACATTATTTTAACTGATTTATTAAATTGTTTTATATTTTAAATAAAAAGTATAATAAATTTAAAGTTGAAAATTATTATGGTTTTAAAATGATTATTAAAGTATGAATGTTGAAAAGCTTAGTTTTTGGTTGCTTTACTTTACATTTGATATTCATATGATATACCAAGTACAGTTCACTAGCAGGTACTGTCTACTAAAATCGTAAAATACATAAAGACATAATAACACAACATTTGTCAATATTATGACTACGGGGGTGTGGGGGCAGAGCCCCCCACTATTAAATTCAAGTAAATTTTCAGAAATAGAAAATTCCTGAGAACGCCACTGCGTCCAAGAGCCGATGAATACTCATAGTGAGAAGTATGTCAATAACAATTTATTTTTGATCATTAATCATGTTATAGTATGTTCTTATATTATAGATATAATTGTAAAATACAAGTATTAATTATTATTTTGTTCTAAAATACTATTTTATTGTAATAACATAATAAACATTATAATTTATGAAACATTATTTGAAGCCGTAAAAAAGTATAAATATTCATGCGTCATTATTGTTTTGTTACATGTAATTAAAAATGAGTATGTTTTTTTCTGAAAATAGTCTTTCTAATTATTGAAATTATTATTTCAGTCAAAACTGTGATCCCTACATCATAATCTTCACTGTAAGATTTTTTACAAAAATGAAAAATTAGTCATTATTCACGGATTAGGTAAAAGGTATACAACACGTAGTAATGCTAACATAGGTAAAAAAATATTAAAACCAGCTAGGCACATTTTTTTAAAATTTTTAAACGTTTTAATTGTAAAAATATTAATATTTGCACGCGACAGCATGAATAATAATATCATGTAAATTATAATTATTCACAAATATTTCTATATGTTTTGCGCGTTCCAATAATATGGATTACAGAGTGGTTTTAGCACAAAAATACCTGTATACAAAATTGTAGAGAGTACTGAAATCTAGGTACGTAAGAAGTCCGATTTTCGATTTTCAAATCTCAAATACTAAAAATAGATATTGAAAAAAAAAGTATAAAACAGTATTATTCATCATGCTATATTCCACGAAGTTTGGAAGTTATCAAAAATCGGGCTTCTTACGTACCTAGATTTGAACGTCCTCTACAATTTTGTATATAGGTATTTTTGTGCTAAAACCACTCAGTAGTTCATATTTTTGGAACGCGCAAATGTATTTTTAAAAGAATTATTACACGCGCGCGCGAGACAGTATCACAGTACTGTCACATCGACCGCTGCGCGGCGCGCGCGACGGCATGAAAAATATCATAAAATTGTTCACAAAAATTTCTACATGTTTTGCGCGTTCCAATAATATGGATTACAGAGTGGTTTTAGCACAAAAATACCTATGTACAAAATTGTAGAGAGTACTTAAATCTAGGTACGTAAGAAGTCCGATTTTCGATTTTCAAATCTCAAATACTAAAAATAGGTATTGGAAAAAAAAAAGTATAAAACAGTATTATTCATCATGCTATATTCCACGAAGTTTGGAAGTTATCAAAAATCGGGCTTCTTACGTACCTAGATTTGAACGTCCTCTACAATTTTGTATATAGGTATTTTTGTGCTAAAACCACTCAGTAGTTCATATTTTTGGAACGCGCAAAACATATAGAAATTGTTGTGAATAAGTTTTACACTACTATTTATGTGTATTACTATTGTTCATATTTCGTGAACGACGTGTGTCCGTCATAATCGAAAATAATAATAAAATTCTAATCTATTATTATTTCTTTATCGGCGCTGCAACACGTCGATATCCGGTTTGGAACTAGGACGTGGTAGTTTTGCGGGTCGGGGATTACAATCGTTGTTGACAGCTGCCGCAAATAAACATAAAGCAGCACATGTCGGCCGTGATTTTATGTGATTTTCTTTAAAAATACGTTTGCGCGTTCCAATAATATGGATTACTGAGTGGTTTTAGTGCAAAAACACCTATTTACAAAATTGTAGAAGATGTTCAAATCTAGGTACGTAAGAAGCCCGATTTTTAATATCTTTAAAACTGCGTGAAATACAGCATGTTGAATTACTCTCTTTTTTATCTTTTTTTCGATAGCTTTTTCTAGGGCTTAAAATTCAAATTTCAAAAATCCGGCTTCTTACGTACCTAGATTCGAATGTCTTCTACAATTTTGTACATAGGTATTTTTGTGCTAAAACCACTCAGTAAGCCATATTATTGGAACGCGCAAACGTGTTTTTAAAGGAATTATTACGCTCGCGCGGCTCGGTGACACGTCCTCTTAATGGTATCCCTTTTCAAGACATTTGCATTGATTACGTAGGTCCTATGATTATGTCTCGTGGGTTCAAATATATTTTAGTCGCTACATGTCGCGCAACAAAATTTTGTTACGCAAAATCTTTTAAATATGCTGATGCAAAATCAACTACAAGATTTCTTTTAGAATTAATTTTAACGTATGGCCCACCTCGTATAGTCAGGTCAGACAACGGGACTCATTTTACAGCAAAGGTAATAAAACAATGACTATTAGCTTTAGGAATAGAAAAAACGGAAGGTATAGCTTATAGGCCTACTAGTCAAGGACAAGTAGAAAGACAAAATCAGGTAATTATTGATATGATTTCACCGTATGTGGCAGAGGGTGAAAAATGGACTGACGTATTACCGATAGTACTACATGCATATAATACGGCTATTCATTTTTCAACGGGATTTACCCCTTTTTATCTGGTACATGGCTATGAACCTCAATCACTTTTTGATATTGCAGTTATTCCGTCAAATTTAGATCACTCAGTTATAGATGAAATAAAAAAATTGAACACAATTCGAGAGAAACTACCCGAAATTTTAAAAAAAGCGTTTAATAAACAAAAATGGTATGCAGATAAAGGAAAAAATAATATAGAATTTTATGTAGGAGAGAAAGTTTTAATCAAAACAAATGTTAAAAAAGACAAATTTTCAGATAGATATGAGGGGCCTTATACCATAACCAAAAAAATAAATCCGGTAACCTACTTAGTGGAAATAATAAAAAATAGAAAAAAATATATAGAGAAAAAACATATTCATCAAATCAAACAATATAGAGACCGTTCAGAAACTATGAACGTGTTTTATTATTCGTAATAAGCAATATCATATTTGTGTTTATTATTATATTATTATATATTATTATTATACAATATCTAAATTACAGCCGATAACATTATTTAACTATACAGTACCGCAATTGCACGACTTACACAAATCTTCCGGTAACTTAGACTCAATAATAGACGATATTGATAAAGAACTTGAAAATAATAAAATTACTAAAAACATATATTTACATCAATATGTATAATAACAATAATAATAACCTAATTTCGGGATTGGTAGGCTACATTGTACTTCATATATTAATACAAGGGGTGAAGAAATGTTGTTCAAAAGAGAACAATATAATAATCGAATATAAAAATAGACCAAATATAACCAGAGAATGTGCTGTTCAAAGGTTATATAATTTTAAAATGTGCAAAAGAAATATGTTGTTTTGCAAGTATGTTACTATTCCGCACAATATTATTTATTTTAAATAATATTGTAGTTGGAGGAGAAGCATATACGACACTAGCGAGTTAGGACACAATACCACTCATTAATATTGTTTATCAATATTAATCGAGTACGGTAATTTTATATTAGTCACATTAATAATTGTATATAAAAAAAAAAAAAAAAAAAAAAAACAAATGTTATTTTTGAGACATGTTATTTATTTAATACATAATGTATTATGTATATTCAAATGAAATTATTTGTACTGTTCAATGTATAATTATGTTAAAGTATGATAAAGAGAAAAAATTGGTCTTTATTCTGAAAATGATAATTTGTGAAAATAATATATATGAAATTTGTATAATATATGTGTGCTAATAAGATTTCAAAAAAAAAAAAAAAAAAAATTATGTAATTCATGTAATTATGTAATACAAATTATAATGAAATTATTTTTATGTTAAATATTATATAAAGTAAAAAAAAAAAAAAAAAAAAAAAAAAATATGTATGTTAAAAAAATGAAAAATATTTATAAAAATGTATTTGATGAAAATGTATTCTAAAAAGAAAGTTGTATTAATTTATATAATTTATGTTAAATAATTGAAAATGTTAAAAAGAAAGGGGTAAGTGAGGACCGTGGGTGTCGATATGCAAGAAAGAAGGAGCCAATCTCAATCTGCATCGTCAACCCGAAGGAAGTTTTTGAAAGTCATAACCCTTGCCTCGGTGTAGAGTGTATACAATGTGGTGATAACTATTAAAGGACCCGTTTCTGATGTTCAAAATAAACAAATCAAAAAGAAGAAACTGAGAGTCCACCGAGTTCAATATGAGAAGTAGCAGTCGGAGGCGGTTGGAGTACTGTCACTTTTTCAATTGGACATACATATGACTCACAGGCATCTACACCACCACCACCAACACGGTTAGCATTGCTTTGACTTCCCAAATCTGGGGTCCAGATTTAAATGGACAAGGGGTACATGTAACGATTGTCGTCTACCGACATCGTACATCACTCTTTAAGTATAGCACTGCTAAATGCTAATATGTTGAGTGTGCGGAAATGGTAATGAGGTCATGAATGAATGCTGACCAAGGGTTTACGGTTACCAAGGGACCCGAGGAGAGAGCCGAAGAACATCAGTCGGACAGAGCAACATCATCCTCAAGATCAACCCGCGGTGCTCACCTACTCATTCTTCATCTGCACCACAGTATGGTATTTATGTAATATATTAATTAATTGGATGTATGTGCCGTCTTATACTTTTATATGAGGTAACCCTGATCTATAGCATTTATAAGTATCACACACCGAGGTCGAGTCCCCGAGACCTCGTAAAAATAAACATATCTTACACCCGACCGATAACACCAGAAGAAGGTGGTAAAGAGGGGACGTTACAATATTCCTGGCTAATTTTAACATGTGACATGCATCTGGAATATAATACACTTTGGTTCTACTTACTGGATGCTCAAACCCACCTTCAATATCTTCATAGCTATTGCCTATTTTACATCCTAAAAGTTTTAATGTAGAAAAATTTGTATAGGCCCCATCACACGTAACACTCCAAACAGTCAACCCAGCATTATGAGCATGAGTAAGGGCTGATTTAATAAGTCCAGCTTGAATAGAAGCAGTTATTTTATTTTGGAAAACATACCCAATTGGTAATTTCCACTTTCCATTTATACTGACCAACATAAATACTAATGCCTCCGTAGCTGGTGTTTCAGATCTTTCAAGTTCAAATGCATTGCCATAATCACAGTATCCAACAAATTTGCCCAATCTTTCATCCCATAAAATTTGTTTTTTTATAGACATGGCATCGAAAATGAGATTACAGTGTTTATCATCTGGACTCATGGTTTGAAGTGCATTAAAAACTTCCTTAAAAAACCCTGGCTCCCCATTAATGCTTGAAGTCCAGTTCAGAATTGATTTGCCGCTTGGCAATTTAAAAAATGTTCTAAAACAATATTACATTAATTAGATAAATAAAAAAATAAAAATAAATATTAGATTAAGATTTATGCGCAAACCATGTAATTTAATATGCCATTAGTAGTTATAAGCGTGCAATATAAATGCAAATTAAAACATGACTTGCATCTATGAAATTATATTTAAATTCTAATACCTGCAGTATTTAAGCGCTTTAGGTGAATAATAATGAAGCGTAGCAGCAAATTTTTTAACCTCTTTAGAGTATCTAAATCCTGTTGGTCTTTTACCTTTGTTTTTGAGCTCGTTGCAAAAAATGTCTTTAGATGTACCTTCAAATTGATCAATTAATAATTGTTCACACTGTTCTTCAATCAAACCTTTAGACCGCATGTTTTCTAATAAACTTTTCAAGTTCTTTATTTTATTGTCCTTTCGTCTTACCTCTTGTTGCAACATTTTTATTTTTTTTTTTAATTCAATTTTTCTAGGTGTTAAAGGTTCGTGTTCATGTTTCCTTTTTGTGTTTGGAGAAAATAAAGGTCTTCTTGTTGTAATTTTGGACGGAGTAGTCAATAACGAATTATTAGTACCAAGTATCTCTCTAATAGGTGAATGTTGCTCAATGTTTGGTTCATTTCGAGATTTTTTTTCTGATACTAACTTGGGGAAAAGAGATGGAACAGCAGTATCATTTAAATACAGACGGTAACTGCCTCCAGGATTGATTTTGAAATCTGATGCTACAAAATGGCTGCTGCAAATAGCACTGTTCTTTGAAGGAATAAATCCTTTACGCCCGACAGCATTAATCCATTGTTGGTTTCTCTCAACATTTTTTAAAGGAAATCTAAAATGCATACAATAATGAATAATTATATTCTTTATCTAATTATACTTATAAGGTACTACAGGCATATGCTTAACCTATATCATATATTTTTAATTCCAGTTTAAAAAAAGAAAAAAATTTGTACATAGGTACTTACGAAAAAAAAATGGATATTGCTGTCAAGTTGCCTTCGATTTGTACAGCCATGGGCGGAACAAGAAACTGGCATATTACTTAATTGTATACTACTATTGTAGTAGGTAATTAATGTATTTTACAATTAAACGAAACTCGAAAGTACGGAAATGGAATTATGAAAAGAAATTCGTTATTTGTATTATCAGTATAGATTTGTTATCTATTGAGATATTTTGTAAATATTGCCCTGTTAGTATATGGCCGCACGACTTCAACATGCCTATTATAAAGTAATATGCAGTCCGCTATCTAGTTGTTTTATATGTCTATGGTAATATAATATGGAAAAGGAGAAAAATGGCGGTCCAGCATACCTGCCTGTTATAGTGCCCTACCTGCGGTGGATTGCCTACCTGATAAGCTGCTGCACATATGTCAATCGATATTCACTTGAGGAGACTAACTCTCCAGACACTGAAACACGGATTTCAAATTGTCGTTTTTTTACATACGAAAAAGCACCGGACATGTAGCGGGAGGTATAATGAATCTATTGTCTGAGAAACTATTTTTTAAATTAATATCCATAAAAATGTACTAAAGGCTTATACTGAAAATAAATTCATGGGGAATTAGTATATTTTCGTAGATATGCAATTTTTTTTTGGTTCTTCATTTTTTTTTTTTGGTTCAAAAGGTCATTAATTATAATATCAAAGAGTTGTATTGATTTTGAAATATTTAAATGGCTAATACTGAAAATAAATTCATGGGGAATTACTATATTTTCGTAGATATGCTATTTTTTTTTGGTTATTAATTTTTTTTTAGCAGTTCAAAATTCTTAAATATCATAACATTTTAGTAATACGTTCAAGACAATTTGCACGTCTAAAATAATTGATTTTATACTACCTGCTATTTTAGATTCTGAGTGGAGCGAAAAAATGAAAATAAAAAAAAAGTTGGACAAGTGGGTACCGTTCTGCTGTTCAGACGTTCTATGTTTTATCTAGTGTGCGACAACAATGCTTTATTATGACTAAAAGCAAAATGACTAAATATGACTTAAATTCCTTCAGTCAATTTTGCTTTACCAGTGTGCGGTCACCCTTATCATTCTTCTTTGTGCGTCTCTTGACATATTTGATGTTAGGTATATTGCATAGGCGGATATTTGGTTTCATCTGTGGGGGGGCTTAACATTTTTGTCTTATTCATTAGCGGAAACAAATATTTTTAGTCGCTTCTGACGCGTCCAACTACTAACTGTAGTGGCTACTCCTACTTGATTCTAGCTGAGGCACCAAATATATAGGTAATAGGAACATAAAAAAATAAAATATTGAATAGCTACTAAATTATTTTTATTTTAATTGTATATATCTATTTTTTCGTGCAAATATATTAACAATTGTTTCAGTATTAATAGATTTAGAAATTTCTTTTTCAATATATAATATAGGTGTTGTTGAACGTTTCCTGCAGCATAGATGTTCGAAGCCAAGTTTTTATTCTACGCATGGCCGAAAAACTCCTCTCAGAAGTGGAGGAACTTATAGGAATTGTTAAAGCAACTTGAAATAGTTTATATAAATTAGGGAAAGTCCGTTTTGTTCAAACCTTTTTCACATCATTTAATGTTATATAATTTTCATTAGTTGACTGCAATATACAATTCTTTGCCACTTCTATTTCTGACTTTAATACATCTTTAGATACATTCATCAAATCCTGAAAATATACAAAATACAGGTTCCTGGTTCACTTTTAATAAAACCAGGAAATTAGAGCATAGGTAAGTAAAAATTAATTTTCAGAAACCAATACGATACTTACTTTATAATGATCTACAAAGAAAAGACTTTCCTCAAAGTTTAATTGAAAAAATTGTTCAACAGCTGTAGCCATTTGGAGGCTTTCAGTAGAAAATCTTCTTTCTAAATTTATCAAGATAGTATCAAATACAGGAAAGAAAGCGTTTTTTCTAAAGTAATCTTCAATGCTTATGGTTTCAATGGTGTCTTTAATATTTTGTTCAGCACTTGCGGTTACAGTAGTATCAAAATGTTTAAGATTGTGTGGCTCTTGTCTTTTTCTTTTGCATCCTAATTAAGTAAATATTAATTTAAAATTATAATATTTATAAATAAATATAATATATTTATTAAGTCTTACCTTTAGATGGCGTCTGTATTGGTATTTCATTGTCTTTAGCAAAGATTTCTATTTCACACCAAAGCTTAGAAAAATACTCGGTTGTTCTAGAATTTTTAAAAGTCATCATCACACCTTCAATAATATTTTTAGATTCCCCTAAGGTTGCATTTTTTTCTTAAAATTTGTTAGAAACAATATTAATATTAATTAATACTTTTTGTAGGATAAATAAATAAACTATAAATCGTCCACTTTTTAAATTTGTTAATATACCTAAAACAATGATATTGGAATTTAAATACTTTAAATCATTAATTATTACTTATTATATTATACCAATTGCTTCATTTACTCCTCTATCATCTTCATTTTCAATTTCTTCTTCTAAAGCTTGAATAATTGCTTTATAACTGTTTTTAACAGACTCTATATTTCGATTACGGCAATTCCATCTAGTGTCACTAAGTCTAATCATTGCCGTATGTTTTATTCCTAGTTTAGTTTGAATCTCAGTTAATTTTTGATTTATTGACGGATGAGAAAAATGCACGTACAGGGATTCTAAAGTGTTGAACACATGCCTTGTTTCCTAATATAAAATATTAATGTAAGTAATAAATAAAATCATGAAGATCTAAGATGTATATAAATATTCATTACTTTTACATATTTACACATATCAATCACAATGAGGTTCATTTTATGAGCCATACAGTGGGTATATATAGCGCAAGGATATTAATTTTTTATTTTATTTTGTAGTCCGTTAAATTTCCCAGACATAACATTTGCACCGTTATATGACTGAGCAACTATTTGTGGTATAGAACTAAGTTTACACTTTTTCAGGTACCATAATATGTAATGATATAAACTTTCAGCATCTTGATTCTTAGAACAATCTATAAAACCGAGAAATCTCTCCACAACATCTAGATTTTTAACATACCTTACACATAATGCTATTTGTTCTTGTTTGTAACACCTATAAATTAATTTGATAAAATTAAATTAAGAAGTCCATGTATAAAACATAATATATATATTTCACTTTGCTTCATCACACATAATTCCAAACACCTCAACGTCTTCAATATCTTTTACAATTATTTCTTTCACAACATCTGCACATATATTTATAAGTTCATCTTGAATTATATGACTTGAGTAATTGGTTTTAAGATTAAATTTTTTTCTAAATTCCTCATTACTTTTTGCTAACAATTTACATAATTCTTTAAAGTTTCCTAAAAATATATTAATTTTTTTTACAAATAATTATCATAATTATTAGATATTTTACATTTAAGACTGTTAGTAATATTAGTTATTAGTTATTACTTTTTAGTTGTTAGTTTAATACCTTGATTTAAAGAATCTTTTTTCTCGTCGTGTCCCCTTAAACCAATTCCTTGACAACTCACAAATAAAACAATATCAACTAACATTTTCATATATTTTTTATTACTTTCAACCATCAATGAATGCTGAGAAGATATTTGAGAATAAACACTACCAGTTTCTTTTGTTTTCTGATATGCTGACCATTTAACCATACATGTAAGATGTAAATTACTTTTAGCATGTGCATCCAATTTATTGAGTTTACTTTTATCCCCACCTTTAGATCCACTACAAACACTCAACTATAAATTATAATATACTTATATTAATGATTATTATTAAAAAATTATAAATATAGCATAAATACAAAGCACTTGCTTTTTTCCAATTTCTAAAACCAACTAGAAAGTTATCTTCAAATTTGCCATTATTTCCAGTACTAAAATTTCTACAAGCAAAGCAAAAAATTGAATCTTTTGATACACTATATTCAAGCCATTCATATGTTTTGTAATGCTTATTTTTGAAATCGCGATTTTGAGTACGAAATTTAGTTAGCGGATATGACTGCAATATATTTAATTTAAATATAATATAATAACTTAAACTAGGTACGTTTAGTGTCTACCTACATTTGTACTTACTGTTAAAATTGGTCCCACAGGGCCTGTTATTAAAGTTCCCAAGTCGGAAATGACATTTGTATCTACAATATTTTCAACACGTTTTTGTGTAGTTATATCAATGTCTAAACCAATATTTAAATCTTCATTTTTAGATTCTAGTGTTGTTGTTGACGAGGAATTAGTAACAACTAATTTTTGTTTTTTAATATTAAAGACATCAAACATTCTTTTAGCCATTATTGAATTAATTACAATTTATAATTTAAAATTAATTGATTAATTAATTAATTCAGATAAATACACAATTCACACAAATAATATAAAATTATATGCCATATGTAAATACAATAGCAAGTCACTTACGGAAAACCACGCGTACCTAGGTATTAAAAACAAAAAAAATAAAATAAAGGTGATCACCGTATACGCTCCAAAAACGTAATCGACACTAATGCTGTGGCGGTATGCAGCGTGCGTATTTATAACTTTACAGGTATCGCAAACAAGTTCTAGAATATTCGCGATTATCAATATATACCTACAAAATATAATTTTCCCAACAACGATAAGCCGTGAATATTCTAGACCATTCTCGTACCTTATCTCAACAAAATAAAATAAAAATTATAAATATCTAAATAATATTGAAACACATAATTTTTTATTTTGACGTTTACATTCTGAGGGGGCTTAAGCCCCCCTCCAAGTCCCTCCCGATATCCGCCTATGGTATATTGGTTGAAATGTCTCTCCAGGGAATTGGGTTTTGTACGGTCTTATATCATTTCGTTTAAATCGAAGTTCCTTAAGACCATATTTTGAGTATGGGAAAACTATGTAGATGTCATCTCCTACGATTGATTTTATGATTCCAGCAACATATGGCTCTCCGGGAACTTTTGTATTTACAATATCACCTATTTGGTACGTTCTGGAGGCCACTGGTTCATGAGGTATATCAAACCTTCTTCCTTCTGTAGAAACAGCTGTAGGACGATAGCATGTGAACGGTTCATCTAATGATGTCCCGGCTAAAGGTTCAATTATTTCTTCCGTGCTCCCTTCTATATATATTATAGGACAATTATTGCTTGTGACTGGTTCATCTGATATTGTCCTAGGAATAAGTTGAATTATTTCTTCAGTGTTACTCTCCCTCGTAGCTTGTAAAGCAGGCGCTAGGTCATCTTCAGGATTGCATCTCATTTCCGCTCTGCGTTTACCGCACGTCAGCGTTATATTGTTTTCGTTTACAATGTCGACAATTAATTTTATTTCGTCCAACACAGTTTGTGAGGGATTAAAGTGTTCGGTTAGATATGGCCAATTACATTGCATTATATTGTATTGGGGGTGAACGTAGATCGATGGACGCTCGCGTATTTTCCCGTAACAACTACCTGGGAACGCGACGGACAACAAGGGAGTTCTTCTTGCTATCCAAGAATTGATCACATCTAATCTTTTTATGTCCACACTCTGTATCTGAAATAGGATTTGAAATATATTAAAACTAAGTGTTTGTCGACAACCATTAATTAGCACATTTTCAAAATCTTCAACAGATATTTCATTAATAGACTTGTTTGATGAATAAGCGGCAATATCTTTTATGACTAATGCCGAGCACTTTCTGAAACTTATCATTTTAATTAAAATAAACTAAAATTTTTCAAGAAGTTGTGTGAATTAAATTTTGATAACAAATAAAATGTAATTCGATACGGTTGTTTGGAATATGTTACTAGGTAATATTTAATAACTTGTAACAAAATATTATTAACGAAATTGCAGTGTGGAATATATCGCATTACTAAACGTCGTATAACATCATATATGGAACATTGTGTATACCGTATTATAGAATAATTAAGTTATATCGAAAATCAGAGATTGATCCATGGAAAAAAAGATTAGATTAAAATTATACTCTGTTCCATGTGTGAGCGCGATTAAGTAGCGTATGTACATATTCATCACATATTGGTTTAAAAAGAAAATACAAGAAAAAAAAGCGGGTAAGTAAATGGATGTCGCTCTGCTGTACAGTAGTTTATAAGTGGGTTACTGACTACTGTAATGGATGGTATTTAATTTGAATTCAATGATATAATATCATTGTATACGACATTGTAACATATGTATATGCGACAATATTCTTTTCGTTTTAAATAGGTAACTACTATTGTAACAATATATTAGAAGTCTTATATCAAATTTTGAAGCTTTTTTACCCAACGAATACAATTGTATTGTCATTTATAAAAAAAAAATTTAAAAAAAATTTCGAATGTCTATAAATAACTTAAAAATATTGATATTTTTTGAAAATTGTATCATGTATAGAAAATGCCTGTATAAACATTCTGTGAAAATTTCATGTTTTTACGGTAAATAGTTTAGAAGTTACACCAATATCTAAAATCGATTTTTTCAAAATTTGAATTTCTGTAAAAATTCCCGTTGTTTTACGATTAAATACGATTATTTAATTTTAGATTAAATACTTATACTATTATTGTGTAGATATAATTTTTGTGGGCATTGTAATCTTTCAGAAATAAATAATTATATCAAAGAGTTTGTTGAATAAAATATTTAAAGGGTTATGTCGAAGATATTTATATCGCATCAATGTTATATTCAAGGTAATCATAATTTTTTATTTTTCTAGATTATAATAATCTTATAGCATTGTGTAGATATAATTATCGTGTGCATGACAATCTTTCAGAAATAAATAATTATATCAAAGAGTTTGTTGAATAACATTTAAATCGCATTATTTCGATAAGTTATCATGTACACAGACACAAAAAAAAAAATAAAAACACACAACATAGTAAAATAGTGTACTCAGTGGCGGAACTACATATGATTGTAGGCGGGATTTTCCGCGGGCCTCATCGTGAAAGGGGCCTTGGCGCCTCGCAGCAAAATGTACTCTTTAAATTAATTTCGGTTCAAGTAAATAAAATCATTGAATACTGAAATAATACTAAGAATACTGATAAGTGATTACTTAAGGTGCGATTCCTATGCACGCGGCTAGAGCCGCGCGGCTAACGCGGCGCGATTCAATTTTGGTCGCGCAGGTACTACTTTACTTGTTTTTAAATGTAACCGATTCCTATGAACGCGGCCGCCGAGCGCGGCGGTCGCGCGCGACTGGAGCCGCGCGGCGACGACCGCTCCGAGAGCAGTCAAATCGCACGAGCCGCGCGGCTAATCATAATTTTTCAGTTCAACATTTTAACATTTTTAAATCAAAATGGCTTCAAAAGGGTCATTTACAATTGAAGAAGATGGTTGAGGTGTTTTATCATCGAATTTATAATAATAGTAATTAGTATTCTCCAAGTAACGATCACGAAGCAAATTATGAAGGCAACATGCAGTCAAGACTAAGTTATCAACCGTTTCTGTCTTTAGAGATATTGGCGTATAGAATACTCTGAAAATTTGGCTTAGGAGCCAGAAACTATTCTCCGTAGTTCTTCTTGCCCGGGAAAGTCTGTAGTTGAATATGGTCTTTTGATAATCTTTTCTTGCCTCAATCCTAGAATAAGGACGCATCATATGTCGGTCTAGGCGAAACGCCTCATCGCCAATATGTACCAACGGTAAAAATGCATTTGAATCCGGCAGTTTTTCCGGAGAAGGAAAATATTCACCCGTTGAAATAATTTGAGAGATACTAGATTTATTAAAAATTCCACTGTCCCCTTCTTTGCCATAGGACCCAATGTCCACAAATATAAATTTACAATTAGCGTCCACAATCGCAAGAAGAACAATGGAAAAAAAATCCTTGTAATTAAAAAATAAGCTACCGCTTTTTTTTGGAGAAAATATGCGGATGTGTTTGCCGTCTATGGCACCAACACAATTTGGAAAATTCCATTTATGCCAAAATTCATGAGCAATACGTACTAAATCTTCTTTTAATGGAGGCTTTAATAAGACTGGCGGTAGATGAGTACTTAAACTCTTTAAGACTAATTGTATTATACGTGTAATATAACTTTGAGAAATTCTGAATGAAAAAGATAATGACCTGAGCGATTCTCCCGTTGCCATATATCTGTAAAAAAAACACGTATCATGTTAATAGAATTTGTTTTGATTTACTTGGCCAGGTTCGTGGTATTTCTGTCACATAACCTCGTATTAAAAATACTATTTAAAATAAATAATAATCCACTGTTTAAAATAAAATATTTATTTTGAGTTGGTTAAACTGACATACGTTACTTCAGCCCCCGCATATTAATTTTTGCCAATATTTAGTACGTTATTTGTTTGAATTTGTATATTAGTATATTTAAATGAATATTTAAATTATTATAATTTCAGTTGATGATACTAAAAAGAGATGGAAGAATATGAAAGATACGTATAATAGAAATAAAAGGAATAGGAAACTAGGGACTGGATCATCGACCAAAAATAAACAAACAAAATGGGCCTTATCAGATACATTATCATTTTTGGACGTATGTTCTTACGAACGAAGGTATTATTACTAATAATATATTTATTTAAAAACAATTTCATTTTAAAGTTACAGAAATTTCCCATTATAATAATTAGGACTCGGAACTTAATGCACCTATATATTATTTGCTTATAATAGTGCAAATATGCTTTAAAAATATGCACTTATTTTTTTTCTCACAATTTTCATAAATATAAATACTAAGAAATATTTTTATATTTTATGATTTGTACTAAATATTTTATAATTTATTATTTATTGTCAAATTTTCAAAATGTATTACTTTAAAAGCGCAACTAATTTCAAGCCTAATAATATGTACATTATTAATAAATAATATATAATAGTAATTAACACATAACTAACTATGTTTATTTTATATTGAAGGGGACTGACTAATTTTAATCATACGAATGAAATGAATGATAGTGAAGAAGATGATACTTTAATAAATGTTGACGATAATAATTCAAATGATGTAAATGATGTACATGATTGTTCACACATATCTGCAACAGAAACCATTACAGAGGAAACTGAACTTGAAAATACTTTCATAAGAGAAAAAAGAAAATTACTAAAAGAAAAGAGGCCTACTAAGAACATTAAGAGGACGTGTCACCGAGCCGCGCGAGCGTAATAATTCCTTTAAAAACACGTTTGCGCGTTCCAATAATATGGCTTACTGAGTGGTTTTACACGGAAAAAAATAATTTTGTAATAGTAAACAGTTGAATATTTTTTAGTTAGATGAGCTATTTTTTAGGTACCGTAACTAGCTGTTTAGTTGTTGTCACTAAAACGTGTAATTGTATTTACTATTCGCAATTAGTTAAATAATTATAGTAAAATTAACCTTACGTTACAGTTATATACAAATTTTAACTATTCAGTTAAGGTAATACAACTATAATTTATAGTAAAATATTCTTCAACGTTCACTATAGGCTATTACATCTATGTAGGTATTATCAAATATATCTAAATTATAGCATTAGTTGCAACAAAAATAAAATTATGGTTTTCCCGATAATTCTTTGTGATAAATAATTATTTTAGTCCCTAGTCCCATAGACAAGTATTGTAATAGATAGGCAACCGCAGTGTTAATTTTTGTAACATTGAAAACAGCGCTCCCGGTGTTTGATGGAAGTAACTACGGCGCGGCAGCGGCGGCCGGTGCAAAATATATTCCCGCCGTTTTTAAAATATATTAAAATTATTTTTTTTTTTTTCTTTCTTTTTTTTTTTTAATTATTATTTACTTTTTTTTTTTCTTATTGATCTAATTTCTTTTTGTCACATAACAACTTTAAATATTGCATAAATAGTTAAATATATTTAAAACTAATTTTATCAAACAGATAAAGGAAAACAACCAAAATTAAATATGAATCAGGTTTTATTATTATAAAACACTTATTAATAATATTAATCAGGATAATATAAATTCATTAAATCATACATTGTTGCATTAAATAAGGTAAATTCAAACATAAAAAATTCTAAATTTAATAAAAAAAAAAAATAACAATACTAAGTATATAACAAATAATATGACATAATATAACAGAACATACATATTTTAATAAAGAACATTTGTAATTATCATACCTATTAGTAATTTTACTTTTACAACATACTAAACACACTAGTTGACTATCGTCATACATAAGAAAACTAAAAAATGCATTTTACAATTAAAATAAAAGTAATTAAATAGGAACATTTGGTTCATTTTCAGTCATTGTATTTTTATAATCTACAAATGTACAGTACAATTTTTTATTAAATATATGAATCTGTATTAAATTATTTTCAAAATTGAGCAGAGCAAATTTTTATATATTATTTTGTAGAAGATAATTGATGACATTTTTAAATATTAACTGAATAATTTAAATAAAGTAAAAAAATTAGAAATGTTTAAAAAGGATAATAAAAAATAAGAATTTAATTTGATAATTTTGAATTTTTATATATTATTTTGTTGAAGATAATTGATGAAATTTTTAAATATTAACTGAATAATTTAAATAAAGTAAAAAAATTAGAAATGTTTAAAAAGGATAATAAAAAATAAGAATTTAATTTGATAATTTTGAATTTTTATATATTATTTTGTTGAAGATTATTGATGACATTTTTAAATAATAATAATAATGAAGTAAAAAATTTAGAAATGTTTAAAAAGGAAAATTAAAAACAAGAATTTAATTTGATTTTATTGATGTTAAAGAAAGAAATGTTATTTAAAGGACTTTTTTTTGGAAAAAGTTACGTATCGGCGGTAAGCACTTAGCTTAATGGGATCAGTCTCATTTTCTCCCAATTTTATTTTACCTGATAAAATTCTGTTTATTTGTGTACACCAGTTGTGTACCATTAATTTTATTAAAAAATTTTCAAATTTTTCTGGAAAAATTTTACCATGGGCAGGACAATTTATAAAATTACAATTTAATTCATTTTGAATAATTTTACACAAATCAGTTTTTAACGTCTTGTGATGACATATGGATGGTAATTTTTTACTAATAAGATCAATTGTTTGTTGAACTAATAAACAAAATGTACTTTTAGGGTATTTCAACAAATATTTCCTATCTGGATTATAATCTCTTGCTAAAGTAACATCATGGTCTTTAGTTAATGATGTAGAACAAATTTGATTTAAACATGTCTTACAATCTTTAAAAAGTATAGTATTAAGTTTCTTTACAACATATCCAGCAATATAATTTTTGGTAAGGTTTCCCAAATCATTCAACAATTCTGAATTGCATACACTTATTTTTTCTAGTCCATCAGAAATTCGTTCAACAACAGAATCATGTTCTGGTTCTAACGTGTCAACATCATTATAAACAGAAAATAAAGATTTGTAAGAAGTCAAACAACCTTCACCTGAATCCTCTTCACAGTTGCTACCTGGTGAATGGGCCGACATTAAATTGTTTAAAAGCAAGGTCTTGTAGGAAGATGCAAAACTACTGCAAGTTGGGTTGTTGTTCCTGTAACCCAAGGCTTTCATAGCTCCAAAGAAATTTTCTATACTGTCCTGGTTAAAATTTCTTAAAAGAATTGAATGTACCCCACTGTTTTTCAAAACTTTGTATACTTCTTGGAAACCTGTCAAATTTAAACAAAATTCAACTAGTTTTCAAATTTAAAAATAAAATATCAATAATTTTGTTGCTTACCTTTTATTGTTTTGGACCAGTTTTTCAATGTTGGTGGCTGCGGTGTACTTTTTTTTTAGTAACTGGATTAATAAAGACCATTGTTTCCAGAATCTTCAAAGAGTCTATCCATAACTGATGATGTGGAGAATTAGTTTTAACGGAAGTTCTAAAAATTTTCCCATCTTCAATTTTATTAAAACAACCGTTAACCGAATCAAATAACTTGTCGAAAAACAAACAAAATATGGCAGTGCCCTGAGCATTTTCATCTAAAATATTTCTAGCTGGAATAGAAAATTAAAGAAAATATTAATGACAGTACAACTATAAGCTAAATACTAATAGGTACTCACAAGCTAAAAAATGCATGATTGAAGACACTCTTTGGCTTAATACTTGAGAAGCGTTCCGAACCTTCATTTTTTTTATTTTTTCCGGTATCACATGTTCTGCAGTCAACCTTGGTAATAGTTTAACATCATCTATATTGCTGTCTAGTTTATAAAGGTCTAAAATATGTTTCCAGCTGGCTTCATATTTTTTATTATTTTCAATAAAAAGAACATTTTTATTTAACAAATTGTTTCTTATTCCCTTTAACAGATGAGGTGGATCAAATAAATGAACTAATTTAATGACTTCTGTACCACAATCAACTTCATAAAATAAATCATTACAGTCAATGTTTTTCCTCAAACAATTTACTCGAGTATCTGCTTTGAGGAGATTAATTGCAGCAGTGTTGGTTGCTCCTTGATCACATATGGTAGCAATTACTTTAAGACCAGTTGAATGAATTGCCTTTACAACCTTTTTAATTTGATTCGACAAATCATGACGACTAGTGGTGCTTTTACAAAATGTATAACATATTGGCTGCTTGTATTTTTTTATAACTCCTCGTATCATAAAGACTAAGGCATGATCTGCAAATTGTTGTGTCCTAGAAATACCATTATCTTCAAAGCCACTTATGAATCCTGTACTATCATCATACTGCAAATGTGGTTCGATACTCACTTCATCAAATAAAAGTACACAGATCTTGTGTTTTTCATTTAATTTTGATACATTTTGTTGCAAAACTGTAATTAGGGATTTATCGACACCAGTACCAATAGGAATTTTCGACAGTAAATTTGTTAATGACTTTCACCCAGGTAAAGTAAACAATTTAGATAATAGTCTATAACATTTTGCACTTTGTTTGTATAAAGATAAACTTAATAATTTTTCTTCCAATGTGAACCGTCGTCCTCTGGCTTTATTATTAGTTTCTCGTAACTGTAGTTTGGTGAAAATTGAAGCTGATGTGGTCATTTGAGATGATAGTTTAGAATTAAAAAGTTTCCCGGAAAAATTTGATGCTGCAGCTAATCGGTTTTTAAACGTATTGCACTGTTTCCTGGAACGACGAAGTTCTTTGTTTAACCAAACAGTGTCTGAATAAAGAGATTTGCATTTTGGAGTCAATTGGTTGGCTCGTTTCATACCAATTGACGATAACAAACCTATATGAAAACAAAATATTAACTATGAGTCATTTGAAAAAAATTAAATTTTATGTTTATGAATTCAATATGTATTAACCAGAACCAATTTTCTTTGCGTTTCGTTTTTTTGTTCCAACAGTACTTCCAAAACTACAAGCATTTTCATAAGCTGCAGATATTAAATAATAAATATAAGCATGGTGCATAATTAAGCAAGCTAATAATTAAGCAAACTAGTAATTCTAAATGAGAATATTTAGTACAATAAATAAAAATATTAGTTTTGCTTACTCATTATTTGGTCATGATTTTGATTTGGAGTTAAATAATCTGGGATAATAACCTTATTGTTATCAACACCATCACCTAGAAGTCATGAATTACTTATATAAACAACATACAAGTCTCATATAGTCATATCAAATATCCAATTACCAAAACTTTCATCGATGAGTTGTTCAAAACCTGACAAGTCTAAGTTAGAACATGCCACAGAACAAAAACCAACGTTGTTGCTTATGTTTTCTAAAGAATCATTATTACTGTTGACATTTTGATCTAGAAAGATTAAGCAAAATGTATTAATTAATCTTTTATAATAAATTCACAATATACAACCAATTACCTGAGTCATTAATTGCATAATGCGGCACCTCTATGACTGACTGCATTAAATCAGAACCAGAGCTAGCTACATATACAAAAAAAAAAAATTAATATTAATATAATACAAATATTATAAAATTAACCATAGAGATCTAGAAAAATATGATGACATATAAACTCTTTACAGTTAACATATAGACATATTTATTTAAAAAGAAAACATATGGGATACAATATGTATACAATAAAAAGTAATTACCCATAGTTGTCTTTCCAAGATTTAGAACTGGAACTGCACATTTCTTCAACATTTTAGATCCAGGACTGTAATCATTTTTATTAAAATGATTGGAGCAAACTCTTTTTTTGAAATAAATAGTTGAAGAGTCTAAACCAGAAAATTGTTCTTCACCTTATATTTGAATCCATTCATTCATCACATTCAAATATACTTTTGGATTCGGAAAACGGTGTGACATTCCACCTAGTATTGAAAATTTAATTTTACGTTTATCAAGTAGGTAGGTAAATATATTGTTCTACTGAACGTAAATATGTCATGTTACACACAGTAAGATATGGGGAAACAAAAACGTACGTAGGTGCAAAGGCACCCGGCGTACATTATGCTTTCCTCATTTCTAAGCAGTTTCCTGACAATTTTTAACAAAAAATGCCACTTACAAATATTAGTTATATTATACGTCATATAAAATTACCTTTAAATGTGCAGCCTTTCACACAAAATTTGTATGCTTCTTTACCCATGTTTTGAACTGTTGAATTCGGAAAAGTGCAAAGCAAATACTATTTTATACAACATAAGAAATCAATTTCGAACCAAGAACAGAAATAATGATGCGAATTGTGCGGATTTCGTTCGTAGAATTGCGATTGCGATAGTACCATAGATAGATAGATATGAGAGAACAGAAAACCAGCGACACCAGCGACACTAGTTTTTGATGGATGAACTATTTTTAATGTACTATTTTCGCCAATAGAGTTACCGCCCCCTGCCTAGTCCGCCTCCCACTGAAGTAAAAACTGGGTGCGTGTAGTAGACGTGTAAGCCGCGTGTACGTACTGAAATGCTAATCACGGTTTGTTGTTTATATTTCTAATTTCTATAATATTATATATTTACTCTTCTCACTCTGAAATAAGAATAACGAGACACAATAATTGACAATACACATTACACAGATTTGATGGCTTGATGCAGACAATCGGAATACGGTAAGTATGTGTATTTAATTAATAAATTCAGTATTTTAATTTTTCATTATTGTAGTAATGTAATGTATATAAGTACCGACTTATTTTGTTATAGTAGGTGCATCAAATCAAATATTAGTAATTTTCATACTTTCTTTCACATCTATAAAATATAATAAAATAGAATATTAGGTAGGTATTTATATATTATATTACCCTATATAACATTATATTACAGGTTGAATATGTAGGCGATTTATCTGTATATCAATGGCATAGTGCCCATACTTAAGTTTATTATTTAGGTACTTTTTAGTTCATAATAACATTTTCTACATAGATATCTAATATTTTCTGTTAATTTAGTTTGACTATAAGTTGCCTAGATTATACTAATACCTATATATACAATGGATGATTATACAGTGTCAAAATTAAAAGAATGGAATCTGGATACATTGATAGATGATTTTAAAGGTAGGTACCACCTAAACTATAGAAGTAATAATATAGTCTAATTTTCAGGGCTTTGATTTTAATAATGATGATTAATAATGATTTAATAATGATTGCTAGGTATTGATGAATTTTATTTATACATAAAAGAAATGTGTTTAATACCTGGATATTAATTTGATCAGAGGTGGAAAATTGGTGTAATTACTGGAGGGCTACATTTTTTATGCCATCACCCCTATAACAGCTGTTGACTCCACTCTAATTAAACTAAAATTCTTCTTTAAAAAAAAAATACAAATTGTATTAATAACATATTTCAATGCAATTAAAAAAAGGTACTAATTAATCTTTTTTTTTCATAGTTTCGAAGAAACAAATCTAATTTAAAAATTAATTCCTAACATATTCAAAAAAATTCCAGTTAGTGTGGGCCCAAGAAACATGAATAATGTGTATCTCAATATCTATGACTAGGTGCCTAATTTATAAATGTATTATCATATAATCATATTGAAAAATTCACATTACTTAGAGCACAATCTTTATATGTTAATAATCGTGATCAACTAAACTTATCATTTAATAATTGAAAAATTTTTAAAATTCTAAAAATTTTCGTTTTGGCGATGCCTTTTTTAAATTCATTTTAAATTTAAAAGTTATTTATTTAATTGACTGTTATATTTAAATTTTTTTTTTCAAATTAAAAGATTATAACTATCACATAATCTCATTGTTAATTATTTTAATCATATTATCTTAGTATAAAAATACTATTGTACCTATGTGTATATTAAAAAAGCTGGTAAGATAATGGTGATGGAAGTTCGTCCTTCGTCGCTTCGCTCCTCGGACAAGATAATGGTGAGGAGTGTATAGCACTTTCTATCATGGGATCACCTAACCTAACCTCGGACAAGATATTTTGTGATGAATGTATTAAGTTTTAAAGAAATGATGACTCATTTCTTTAGTATAAAACGATTCTGAGCAAAGCTTCAGTGTAATATAATATATTATTTATATACTGTTTACGTATTTTTCGGTTATTTGTCTGATTTTTGGTGAGTTTTTTCGTTATTAAACCCTCATAAAATATTCAATTTTTAACTCGTTAGAAATTTTCTGTTACCAAAAGATTCGAAACATGTTTTTATATCTATATTCCAAGTTTCAATGTGATCGGACACACCAAAAAAGATTTATACAGATTTTAAGTTGAAAATTAACGTAAAAACAGTCGATATTCATATACGAATTTATATGAATTTGTTAAAACGTGTATAAAAAAAAATCCTGACTAACGATTTTTGAACTTTTGTTAGGATAATAAGGTAGGTATATGAGTAAGGTCATATTAAATTTTCAGAACTTTTTGTCAAATATTTAAAATTATATTACATAAAAACTTTCAAACAATTTGGTAAATTAAAAGTTCTATATTTAAGTCAAAAGTGCTATAATTGTTCTGAAAATGTTGTCCAATATAAAAAAGTATGTATTTGATATTGGATAAAATTTTCAAGTTTCTAGCTTCAATACTTTTCGATTTATGACTAAATACCTAAAATCTGAACAGTGAAAATCTCGTTTACGGCGGATTTTTACCGATTTTACCGTTTTTACTCAGTTTTTCGATCGTTATTTTTGATTACTGGAAAAACTATGGAGATTTTGGAAAAATGACCTCTCTAAAGTACCATCTCAGTTCAATTTCGAATCTAAAAAGTTGCTGGACGAAACTTTTGGACAAGGATTTCTATACGAAAAAGTGTTTACAGAAAAAAAAAAAAAAAAAAAGAAAAAAAAAAAAAAAAAAAATAAACATCATTGTAAAACCATAAGATCCTTCGCTTCACTCAGAATCTAAAAATTATTTTTGAAATATAACAAGGTAATAAATTTATATTTTTTAATTGTAATTATTTTAATTTACTATTCAATTGTTTTAATTTGAAATTATTACTATACATTTATAGTTGTGATCTCTTATTACATTTGAATGGGCTAATTTCTGCGTTTGTAAATGTTGAGCGGGCTTAGACCCCACAATTTCCTTCTATGAATTTAATTCAAATTATTCTTAGTAGGTACTTACATAAACTGAAATTTGTATTTAATTGGTACAAATATAAAATTAGTATATTGGAAAAATTAGAAATTATAATACAGGATTTCTTTTATGTAGGTACCTACTTATAATAAAATGTAATATATTTATATAAATATAAGTTCCATAAACAATAATTTAATACTTTAAA
The DNA here is from genome assembly GCA_027580255.1 of Therioaphis trifolii. Classification (NCBI taxonomy): domain Eukaryota; kingdom Metazoa; phylum Arthropoda; class Insecta; order Hemiptera; family Aphididae; genus Therioaphis; species Therioaphis trifolii. The sequence goes on from JALBXZ010000138.1 coordinate 65,299, forward strand.
AATTAGAGCAAGAAATTGACAAAAGTGCACTGATTGAATTAACAGAATCTATGATTAAAGAGTTAATACCAAAAATTGGAGTACGTTCAAAGTTTACTTACCAACTTAATATTTTAAAGCAAAACATGCAAATTGAGGTAGCTAAATCAATAATTATCATTTGAATATTAGAATAATAAAAAATATTTGTTTTAATAGAAAGGTATAATAAAAATGGAATGTGACAATGGGTCTGAGGCACATTTAGATTTTAATATTTTAACTGAAGATATAGACATAATGAATACTCCAATTGAATTAATTCATGATAATAAGGATATTCCAGCGACTCATTCCAAAAATGTGGAAATAACCAATGCAGAGGTATGATTATTTTTGAGTAGGTAGTAGTTAATTTTTAGTATCAAAAGGTTAAGTATATCCTATTATGCAGGGGGGGGGGATTATAATACTTTTTATTCTCTTTTAGCTCATTTTCACAACTTATTATTATTTTCATTAATTTTAATCAAATGTTGATTATTTTTAGCCGACTACTCTTCAACCTATTGCACAAGAACTTAAGAAAATGTTGATCTCTTCCCATGAGGGGAAGCATATATATGAAAGTTATCAAAAAAATCAATTTTTTACTTATAATATGAGAAATAAGCTAGTACGATTAATTATAGATTTCCATATACACAAGAATCCCAATGAAAAATTATCTATATGTACAATACAGCAACTTGCTCAAAATATTGTTCAACTTTTTCCAAATGAATCAGTGCATACTTACTTTATACCTTACAAGAAAGAGAATGGACACGTTAGACCAGTGATGCCCAACCTTTTTTCTTCGGCGGGCCACTTTGGTAAACAATTATCTTCAAGCGGGCCGCAAAGTATAAAAGTACAAAAATAATTTGACATATAAGACTTGTTTTCATACCTTTTATTTCCTGTTGAAAAGATTATGGATTGAGGTACACTTCGTAGGTACTCATTAGTTTGATCCTCTTTGAGGAATGGAACATTTAAATTTCAACAATATTTTTCTTTTTTAGTTAAAGAAATATAAGCTCAAATTTCACATTAAAAATAAGTGTAAAACATTTTTACTTAATTTTTAGTTTTAACATTATCATTATTGTTGTATTTTTGAAATATTTCTTTAAAAGAATTCATAAATCAATAAAAAAAATAGTTGGTAATCATTTTACTTTTTTTTTTCATTGTAATTTTAGAAAATTCGTAACGGGCCACATAGAATACCTTCGCGGGCCACATGTGGCCCGCGGGCCGTGGGTTGGGCACCAATGCGTTAGACCAAATCGAGGAAAGTTGTGGGATCGTTACTGTAATGTTCGAAAAGATATTCGTACATTAAATGACAATGTCTTAAACAAGTCTGAGGGTATCGTAAATTCTACTGATAACATTGCTGATCAAGGTTTGAATGTTAATATGTATACTTGTACCTATGAAATAGATTTGAATTTTAACATTTCATATAGGAGTTATTGAGAATGATATACTTTGGCTAAAACATATTAACGAACCCATGAATATAGTTATTGATAAATGGAAGAATACTAGGAACTATAGATATGGAGAAATGATAGCTTGTAAAGAAGAACTATATTATTTTAAAGAATTTCCATCTCTTAGAGATGGTCAAGGTTTTCAGTTGGTTAGTAAAACTTAATTTGTTCTAATTGATCATAAAAATATTCATGTACACGATTATGTAGGCATATTATAAAATGAAAATTTTAAGAAAAATGATGTTTACAACCAACATGGTTGTTTTTCATGTATTCATCAATTCTAAAATGACTCACATTGTATTTTGATTTATATTTTGAAATAATAAAATATTAAAGTGGGCACCTACTATTAAAATGAAATATACAATTTTAGATTGAAATGGATTTTAATGAAATGTACTCACAAAAAGAAGTTATCTTTTATGACAGATTTCCCAGTTTGGTCGCAACTCTTCCAAAATACATAAAAAAGTTTAAGCCCAAATTAGTGAAAGATCCAAACTATTTAGTTTTGACTGATACAAAAACACCTAATTCACCAGGCAATTGAAAAATCTATTTTATTATGATATTTATTTATTTTTATACTATTATGAATTCCTACTTTGTATGTATGTTTCAGATAATATAACTGCTGCATTGATCCTAATTCCAAGGATATTTCCATCAATAACCGTGCAGAGCTTCTGTTCAAATGTTGGTGGAACAAAAAAAAGAAAAAAAGAAACCTGGAGACCTTCAAGTGAAGAAATTTTAGAAGGGTTCATCTGTATTATAAAAGTAATATAGTTATAAAATAATATGTTTATCATTGAACTCAACAAAAATATTATATATATATATATATTTTTTATAGAATACAGCTCAGTTAAAAGAAAGTATTAGCATCAAGAGTACAAAGGCTGCTTCATTTGGATTAACTGTCCAGCCATATGTGGTTTTACTTTGTTCAGACCCACAGAATGAATTGGTTGTAACTGCATCATATGTAATTATTAACAAGTATACATTTAAAGTCGAAACCCCACTAAAAGCAATCGATATTTGTTTCAAAAGTTTTTTTGCTCTAAACTTAAAATATCCCATACAATCAGACCACGTATGGGAATTTATTCAAAAATTTTTTTATGATATAACTACAAAACAAGATAAAAATTACCAATGTGTTGAAAATATTATAAGTGATTTTAAAATAATTAATGATAGTGCTTAAATTATAAAAAAAATTTAAACTCATTAAACTCTTTATAATATTCCATTCATTGGTATTTTGTAGGTACCTAATATTATATTGCTACTTGAAATTTAATGTGATTGAAATCAATATATTCTGTAATATTGCTTAAATTTATATACTTTTTTTCTCATATAATTTTATATAATATATATATTTATATATATATATATATATATATATATATATATTCTTTCATTGTTATTAATACCTAATATTATATTGTTACTTAAAATTGTATGTAATTATGAACTATATATTCTATGATATTTCTGCTTAAATTTATACACTTTTTTTTATACCCCTTTAATTTTATATAATATTTTTTTCATTGGTATAATATCATAACGTTACTTAAAATTTCATATAATTTAAAAGTATAAATTGTATGATATTGTTTAAATTTATTCACTTTTTTTATAATCCTTTAATTTTATATAATATTTCTTTAATTGGTATAACATCATATTGTTACTTAAAATTGTATATAATTAAAAAGTATATATTATATGATATTGTATAAATTTATAGGCTTTTTTTATACTCAAATAATTTTATATAATATTTATTTTATTGGTATTTTGTTAATAAACCTATAATATTACTACTAAATATTTTGTTATTCAAAACTATTAATTTTCAAAATGCCTCAATGTTTTAAATGTTTTTCACAGTTCAGTAATTATGGTTTATTATTTCTACATTTTAAAATTTACCATCCACATATTTCTCCTTATAAATGTCTTGAAAATAATTGTTTTAGGTCTTTTAATTGTATCAAATCATTTAAAAAACATATCAAAGTTCATGGTAATAATTTGAATAGTGAACAAACTATTCCAAACCCAAAAAATGTCCCATCTCATCCTATTAAACTTGTAAATATTGTTCATGAGACTGACAATTTAAATATTAATATTAATAGTACTCAAACAACGCCTACCAATATAATTGAAAATTATGAATCTCTTGTCTATAATAAAGCATTAGTAATGCTTTCAAAATGGTATAATGAATCTGGTGTGCCCAGAAATAAAATTCAAACTATTATTGATGATTTCACATCATTTTTGAATGATCTTTTACCACAGTTACATAATAATGTAAATATTCAGTTACAAAGTAATAATAAATCAACTATTGAAATAAATGCAATGTTTGAAACAATTATTAATCCTTTCAAAAATTTAGAGACTGAGCATCATAGATTTAAAGCTTTAGAAGAACTAGGTGTATTAATTACACCAAAACCGGTAAACTTAGGTTATCGTTGGAATGATAAACTTGAAAATGGTCGTACAATTGCTGTTTCTACTCCAATCAATGCTTATAGCACACCATTGCCTAAACTTCTCAAAACATTTTTTGAAATGCCAAATGTTTTAAAGATGATGGTTACTCATACAGAAGAGTTACTTAAAAATAATTTTATAATTACCAATTTGATTCAAAGTAATTTATGGAGAAAAAAACTTGAAAAAAATCCAAATAAAATGTTATTTCCTTTTTTATTATATTTTGATGAATTTGAAACTAATAACCCTCTTGGCTCACATGCTGGATTGCAAAAACTTGGAGCAATTTATATATCTTTACCTTCTTTCCCTACGGAACACGCATCAAAATTAGAAAATATATTTTTAATTTATTTATTTAATTCTTTAGATAAAAAACAAGTTGGTAATCAAAATCTCTTTAAACACTTAATATCAGAAATTAACATTCTAGAAGAGTCTGGTATAGATGTATTTGTAAATAATCAATCATATCGTATTTATTTCAGTTTAGCATTAATAGTTGGAGACAATTTAGGTTTACATGGTATTTTAGGTTTTACTGAATGTTTTGTTTCGAATTATCCTTGTCGGTTTTGTCGTAGTTCAAAAGAGGAATGTAGAACACAAATTTGCCAAAATAAAGAGAATCTGAGAAATATTGATAATTATAATGAGGATGTTAATACTAAAAATGTGGGACAAACTGGAATTGTTGAGTTATGTACTTGGAATAATGTAAATTCATTTCATGTTGTTCATAATTATTCTGTAGATTTAATGCATGATTTATTGGAAGGTGTGTGTAATTATGATATGTCAAGTATACTTAGAAACTTTATTTTAGAATTAAAATATTTTAGTTTAGAAGTCTTAAATAACAGAATACAATTTTTTGATTATGGGCCAAGTGAAATTAAAAATCGACCACCACAAATTACTGAAATATCTTTAAAAAGTAACAACCCAACAATATGTAAAATGAAAGCATCAGAAATGTGGTGTTTTGTACGATGCTTTGGTCTTATGATGGGTGATTTGGTACCTATTGAATCTGAGTTTTGGAAATTATATATTTTACTAAAAAAAATACTTGATTTGACTACGTCTCGGTCAATTGGGCTCGAATGCCCACACTTACTTCAAACTTTAATATCAGAACATCATGATTTATATTTAAAACTTACCAAAATTAACTTAAGACCAAAATTCCACCATTTGATTCATTACCCCTATGTTATGGAACAAGTAGGTCCGTTGATTAATATTTGGTCTATGCGGTTTGAGGCCAAACATAAGGAATCAAAAATAGCAGCACGAGCAATATCAAGTAGAAAAAATATTTGTTATACTCTAATGTTAAAAAATCAATTAAAAATGTCTCATAAATTTACTCAAATTTTAAAATATTCAGAATTTTCAAGTTCTATAAATATTGGTAAAAATGTAAATTATCCTTCAGACTTAAAAAAAAATTTGGCTTCTATTTTAAATCATCCGTGTTTAGAAAATTCTAATTTTGTTTCTTGGATCGAAATAAAAAATATTCACTATACAACAAATAATATGTATTTGGTATTGGATATTTTAGATTTACCCGTTTTTGGTTTTTTAAAATACATTTCAATATTGCCTGACCTTACACCTTTAGGTATTTTTGAAGTCCTAAAAACAATTAATTTCGATGAACATTTTCAATCATATTGCGTTGAGAAAACCCAAATTATGTCTTTTTCTTATTTTACTGAAATGCCTAATTTTAGTCCTACATTTTGTGCTATAAAGCAAAATGGCTTGTGTTATATAAATTTAATAGTATAATTAAATAAACTATATATTGTATATGTATAATTAATTGATAAATTGTAATTTATTTATAACATTATGATGTAAAAATAAAAATAAAAGTATTAGTTCTGAAAACTATGTGTTATGTTACACATGTTTTTTTGTTTTAAAAACCTCAATAATTAATCCCTCTCTAATTTAAGACACGTAATTAAGGGTAAAATATTTAGAAATGATGGCCACCAAAATTGCGTGTCTGGCAGTTAAATAGCTAAATAAACAACAGACATTTGAATTGGAAGGCATATGCTCCCTATCACACTGGTGTCCGCTATTCAGAGGATTTTGGAGTTAAAAGTTCTCGTCAACAAAAAAAAAAGTCTGCAATTTTAAGGTGTCACTGTATCGAGAATAAATATAATTATATTTTAGTTATAGTAATATTAGTAGTTAGAGTAGTAATATTAATTATGGATTAGGTTAGTTAGTAATAAGTAACTTATATACCCATAACAGATAAGAGTTCTATAGTTAGGTAGGTAGTCTAGTGGATAGGGCGTAGGTTCAAAGTAGGGAAAATTTGGTAGGTCCTCATGATCAATACCCGTCTACACAATCAATCCATACCCACAATTTTTGCAATTTTTTTCTCGTATTTTCCTTACTATTTAGTTACTATTCCTAAACAAAAAATGTAGGATAACTACTTTTTATAGTTACGACAACTATTTTTCTCAGTAACAATTATTCATATTTGTAGTTGCAATAACAGCAATTTTATAGTTACTACAACTAATTATATACAACTAAACCTAAATAGTAATAACGACTAAATGGATAGCTGTCGCTATGCTAACTGTAAATTTTGGGTTAAGTGAACTGTTTAAATGGTTATCTCAACTATTATTTTTTTCCGTGTAGCACAAAAATACCTATGTACAAAATTGTAGAAGACATTCAAATCTAGGTACATAAGAAGCCGGATTTTTGAAATTTGAATTTTAAGCCCTAGAAAAAGCTATCGAAAAAAAGATAAAAAAGAGAGTAATTCAACATGCTGTATTTCACGCAGTTTTAAAGATATTAAAAATCGGGCTTCTTACGTACCTAGATTTGAACATCTTCTACAATTTTGTAAATAGGTGTTTTTGCACTAAAACCACTCAGTAATCCATATTATTGGAACGCGCAAACGTATTTTTAAAGAAAATCACATAAAATCACGGCCGACATGTGCTGCTTTATGTTTATTTGCGGCAGCTGTCAACAACGATTGTAATCCCCGACCCGCAAAACTACCACGTCCTAGTTCCAAACCGGATATCGACGTGTTGCAGCGCCGATAAAGAAATAATAATAGATTAGAATTTTATTATTATTTTCGATTATGACGGACACACGTCGTTCACGAAATATGAACAAAAGTAATACACATAAAATATAGTAGTGTAAAACTTATTCACAACAATTTCTATATGTTTTGCGCGTTCCAAAAATATGAACTACTGAGTGGTTTTAGCACAAAAATACCTATATACAAAATTGTAGAGGACGTTCAAATCTAGGTACGTAAGAAGCCCGATTTTTGATAACTTCCAAACTTCGTGGAATATAGCATGATGAATAATACTGTTTTATACTTTTTTTTTTTCCAATACCTATTTTTAGTATTTGAAATTTGAAAATCGAAAATCGGACTTCTTACGTACCTAGATTTAAGTACTCTCTACAATTTTGTATATAGGTATTCATGTGCTAAAACCACTCTGTAATCCATATTATTGGAACGCGCAAAACATGTAGAAATTTTTGTGAACAATTTTATGATATTTTTCATGCCGTCGCGCGCGCCGCGCTGTGGTCGATGTGACAGTACGGTGATACTGACTCGCGCGCGCGTGTAATAATTCTTTTAAAAATACATTTGCGCGTTCCAAAAATATGAACTACTGAATGGTTTTAGCACAAAAATACCTATATACAAAATTGTAGAGGACGTTCAAATCTAGGTACGTAAGAAGCTCGATTTTTGATAACTTCCAAACTTCATGGAATATAGGATGATGAATAATACTGTTATATACTTTTTTTTTCCAATACCTATTTTTAGTATTTGAGATTTGAAAATCGAAAATCGGACTTCTAACGTACCTAGATATAAGTACTCTCTACAATTTTGTATATAGGTATTTTCGTGCTAAAACCACTCCGTAATCCATATTATTGGAACGCGCAAAACATATAGAAATTTTTGTGAATAATAATAATTTACATGATATTATTATTCATGCTGTCGAGTGCAAATATTAATATTTTTATAATTAAAACGTTAAACAATTTAAAAAAAATTTGCCTAGCTGGTTTTAATATTTTTTTACCTATGTTAGCATTACTACGTGTTGTATACCTTTTACCTAATCCGTGAATAATGACTAATTTTTCGTTTTTGTAAAAAATCTTACAGTGAAGATTATGATGTAGGGATCACAGTTTTGACTGAAATAATAATTTCAATAATTAGAAAGACTATTTTCAGAAAAAAACATACTCATTTTTAATTACATATAACAAAACAATAATGACGCATGAATATTTTTACTTTTTTACGGCTTCAAATAATGTTTCATAAATTATAATGTTTATTATTTTATTACAATAAAATAGTATTGTAGAACAAAATAATAATTAGTACTTGTATTTTACAATTATATCTATAATATAAGAACATACTATAACATGTTTAATAATCAAAAATAAATTGTTATTGACATTAAAACATTCCTACAAATATGATTAAAACTATGTAGTAAAAAGCTGGTAAGTGAGATGATGGTGGTACAAGTTCGTCCTTCGTCCCTTCGGTCCTCGGACAAGATATTGGTGATGAATGTATTAAGTTTTAAAGAAATGATGAATCATTTCTTTAGTATAAAACGATTCTGAGCAAAGCTTCAGTGTAATATAATATATTAATATATTATTATTTAAGTACTGTTTATGTTTTTTACGGTTATTTGTATAATTTTTGGTGAGTTATAATAATTTATTAAAGTGTGTATAAAAAAAATCCTGAGTCACGATTTTTGAATTTTTGTTAGGATAATTAGGTAGGTATATGAGTAAGGTCATATTAAATTTTCAGAACTTTTTGTCAAATATTTAAAATTATATTACATAAAAACTTACAAACAATTTGGTAAATTAAAAGTTCTATATTTAAGTCAAAAGTGCTATAATTGTTCTGAAAATGTTGTCCAATATAAAAAAGTATGTATTTGATATTGGATAAAATTTTCAAGTTCCTAGCTTCAATACTTTTCGATTTATGACTAAATACCTAAAATCTGAACAGTGAAAATCTCGTTTTCCTTTGACCTTTTCGAGAAATTAACAAAATATACGAATTTTTATGAAGAGATTATATTCTAAAATATGAAAAATAGGCGAAATATTCTCTAATGTCCAAAATATGCTTTAATATGCAAAATTTTTTTCTATGAACTCTGTGATAGATAAATCGTCCACATTTTTCTCCCTCGTAAAGTTGCATAAAATCAATAAAAATATGTAAAAACCTAAAGATCCGCTCTTTACTTATGACATAGTATGGATATAAATTTATACTATAGGTACCTAGTTATAGAAAATACGAGTACACAATTGAACTATTTTTTTAATAAAATAAGTATTAGTATTTTAAATTATACATGAAATCAGAATATGTAGATACGTTGTAGAGAATCGTTATTATTCTGTCAATATTTTTTTTTGTATTTTTAATAATGAAGTTCGATTCAAATATATCACTGCTAATAAATTGTTCGTACTGTCAACTTAAAATTTCAAGCAAAACGCATTCACAGTAAGATCTCAAAAAGGTATATTATTAGATAAAATTGGTCAACTGATTCTAATGATTAGATATGTCACTATAAAACCATGTTTCAAAAATGTTTTCTAATTGATACTTTAGAGAAATAATTTTTCTCCGTTTTCAAATGTTTTTCCTTGTATAAGGATAAAGTACCTACCTCGAAATTGATTAAAAACGGTAAAATATGAAATTATAAAATATAAATATGATTTCAATAAATATAAAATGTATAACAATATTTTTTTTATTTTAATTTTTGTTTTTTTTTTTTTATATGATTTATAATATTTTCTTTTATGTATGGGGGATCAATAATATCACTTTTCAGCAATCGTTTGCTATAGGTATTGAGAATCAAAGATTTCGGGTAGTAAACATTCTTCATAAAATCTGAAAATACGTAGTGAATACTTAAGTTAAAAACACTTAATTTATATTATTATTTAACAATAGATAATTTGTGTGTTATTATATTACGTATAAAATATGTAAAAATCAAAATTGCATTGATGTTGCCTATTGTTGTGTTACAGTTAATACTAACAATGTCAATTTTGGTTCCATTTTTTCTCTCCAAAATATTTCTGAATAGTTCATAACTTCGAGTTTGAACCATTTCAGAGTAAATATAAAAAAAAAACTGGTAAGTGAGATGATGGTGGTACAAGTTCGTCCTTCGTCCCTTCGGTCCTCGGACAAGATATTGGTGATGAATGTATTAAGTTTTAATGAAATGATGACTCATTTCTTTAGTATAAAACGATTCTGAGCAAAGCTTCAGTGTAATATAATATATTATTGTTTAAATACTGTTTACGTATTTTACAGTTATTTGAATAATTTTTTAAATGCTTGGAAAAAAAATCTTGAGTCACGATTATTGATATTTTTTCGGTATTGATAGTTTAGTAAAAGAGTAAACTTGTATTAAAATTTCAGAACTTTCTAACAAATACTCAATATTTCATTAGAAATAAACTTAAAAGAAATAAGACAATATCGTAAAAAATTGTCGAGATTTTCACTGTTCAGATTTTAGGTATTTAGTCATAAATCGAAAAGTCAAGAAGCTAGAAACTTGAAAATTTTATCCAATATCAAATACATACTTTTTTATATTGGACAACATTTTCAGAACAATTATAACACTTTTGACTTAAATATAGAACTTTTAATTTACCAAATTGTTTGAAAGTTTTTATGTAATATAATTTTAAATATTTGACAAAAAGTTCTGAAAATTTAATATGACCTTACTCATATACTTACCTAATTATCCTAACAAAAATTCAAAAATCGTGAGTCAGGATTTTTTTTTATACGCAATTTAATAAATTATTATACGATTTTATACGATATTGTCTGATTTCTTTTAAGTTTATTTCTAATTAAATATTGAGTATTTGTTAGAAAGTTCTGAAATTGTAATACAAGTTTACTCCTATACTAAACTATCAATACCGAAAAAATATCAATAATCGTGACTCAAGATTTTTTTTCCAAGCATTTAAAAAATTATATAAATAACCGTAAAATACGTAAACAGTATTTAAATAATAATATATTATATTTCACTGAGGCTTTGCTCAGAATCTTTTTATACTAAAGAAATTAAACTTAATAAATTCATCACCAATATCTTGTCCGAGGACCGAAGGGACGAAGGACGAACTTGTACCACCATCATCTCACTTGCCAGCTTTTTAAAACCTATATTGGTTATAACACTAAAGACATTTCTCAATTTTTGTTTACAAACGAAATTAAATAAACTTTTAATTTTAGATTTTGAGTGAAGCGAAGGATCTTAGTTAAATTTTTATTATATTATCATAGATGGTTTGGTAGAAGAATTTGCAACTGTTGAAGTAAAGTGTCCCTTGTCTGTTAAAGATTATGAAAGTTTAGAACAAGCTCTCCTTGAAAAGAAAGTAAGCTTTATAGGTACCAACCTATTTTTAAACTTTTTACTTAGAGTAGGTAATATTCGAATAAAATATCACATAAGAAGTAAAAATATCTTAATCGAATTTACAGCAGTATAGATGAAAATATATTTTAATATCCACAACATCATCGTAATGTTACTTTTATAGATTCCTTATTTAATAAATAAGAACAATAAAATAATGCTCAAAGAAGACAGTAATTACTACTATCAGATTCAAGGCCAGCTGCATATTACAAAACGATATATCTGCTACTTTTTTATATTTACTCCGAAATGGAACAAACTCGAAGTTATTAACTATTCAGAAATATTTTGGAGAGAAAAAATGGAACCAAAATCGACATTGTTAGTATTAACTGTAACACAACAATAGGCAACATCAATGCAATTTTGATTTTTACATATTTTATACGTAATATAATAACACACAAAATATCTATTGTTAAATAATAATATAAATTAAGTCTTTTTAACTTAAGTATTCACTAAGTTTTTTCAGATTTTATGAAGAATGTTTACTACCCGTAATCGTTGATTCTCAATACCTATAGCAAACGATTGCTGAAAAGTGATATTATTGATCCCCCATACATAAAAGAAAATATTATAAATCATATAAAAAAAAAAAAAACAAAAATTAAAATAAAAAAAATATAGTTATACATTTTATATTTATTGAAATCATATTTATATTTTATAATTTCATATTTTACCGTTTTTAATCAATTTCGAGGTAGGTACTTTATCCTTATACAAGGAAAAACATTTGAAAACGGAGAAAAATTATTTCTCTAAAGTATCAATTAGAAAACATTTTTGAAACATGGTTTTATAGTGACATATCTAATCATTAGAATCAGTTGACCAATTTTATCTAATAATATACCTTTTTGAGATCTTACTGTGAATGCGTTTTGCTTGAAATTTTAAGTTGACAGTACGAACAATTTATTAGCAGTGATATATTTGAATCGAACTTCATTATTAAAAATACAAAAAAAAATATTGACAGAATAATAACGATTCTCTACAACGTATCTACATATTCTGATTTCATGTATAATTTAAAATACTAATACTTATTTTATTAAAAAAATAGTTCAATTGTGTACTCGTATTTTCTATAACTAGGTACCTATAGTATAAATTTATATCCATACTATGTCATAAGTAAAGAGCGGATCTTTAGGTTTTTACATATTTTTATTGATTTTATGCAACTTTACGAGGGAGAAAAATGTGGACGATTTATCTATCACTGAGTTCATAGAAAAAAAGTTTGCGTATTAAAGCATATTTTGGACATTAGAGAATATTTCGCCTATTTTTCATATTTTAGAATATAATCTCTTCATAAAAATTCGTATATTTTGTTAATTTCTCGAAAAGTGATTTTGTCAGGAATTATTTTTTCTAGGAAAAAAAATAATTGATTAAAGAGTGATAAAAATTCAAAATCATTCAATTATCTACTTGTCTGTAATCGAATTGGTTATTTTCCTAAGGAATGGTGCAAACTTATCTATTATTTTTTACTAAACTATTATGTTTTTTTTTTAGCTTTTTTAGCTTTTTTTTTAGCTTTTTAGATTTATATAGCTATTGTATCACCTGATTTACATTTTTAATTATTCAATAATTTACCTGTTACCAAGAGAATGGCGCTTAACAGTCATTTATTGTTTTTATTGAACTATTTTTGAAAAAAATCGTATTTGCATATTTACAAATTTAAAAAATATTTAGAGAATATTTTAAGGTTTTTTTGAAGCATATTAGCATTATATTTTAAGGTTTTAAGAACCTAAAAATCCGCTCTTTAGTCATAAGTATCACAATGGAAAATAAAGATTATATACAAATAATTTCAGTCTTATTTTTACAGTTATTGCGCAGACTTTACGACAGCACAAATAGGAATCATGATGAATAATAATACACGCGCGGCGCGGCATCTGTTTACACTAAATGTACACCTTGAACGATCGATTCCATGACAATTCAGCGCGGTAATTTTAGCTCACGACAATTAAGCGCTGACATTTCAGCGCAACACAAATCAGCGTATACGACATTTCAGCGCAACACAAGTCAGCGTATACGACATTTCAGCGCAACACAAGACAGCGCATACGACATTTACGCGCAAGACATTTCTCACATCATGTTTATTAAAATATACTTAATTAATTGTTAGTAAATATAAAAAATTCCCAAATTAAAATCGTTATCGATAAATGCACATTTATTAATCTTAATTAATTGAACAAAATAAATACAAAAAATTCATAAATTAAAATCATTATTGCTAAATACACATTTATTAATCTTAATTAATTGAACAAAACAAATATAAAAAATTCATAAATTAAAATCATTATTGCTAAATACACGTTATATTATAATATAATAAATCACTTGTTTAAATTAATATTATGAGCAATTCCTTGTAAGTAATCATTGAGTGGTCGGTTTTCGAAATCGTTGCATAGATGTAACATTCTTTTTGCTGAATCTTTATACTTCGATTTTTTTGGTGGTACATCACCAGCAATCAGCTGCTCGATAGTCATCTTATTAATACTTTCTTCTTTTTTTAAACAATTAATAAATTTCCATATAGTAGGATGCGAAGACGTTAAAAGAGCAGAAAACCCATTATGCCAACCTTCAATATTGTTATTGGTTCTTGGGAGATCGTCTTTCAAACGATTAAAACAATTCCAAAGATCAATTGCAAATAAGGGAGATCTTCGTTTTCCTCTCCTGTTTAAACTTCCAATCCAAGTACATTCGAAGTAAGATATTAGTGGCGACAATAGCTCTTCATTTTTTATATAAAACTCATTTTCTAAAAGTCCTTCGAAGTATTCTATTACCTTTTCTATTGGAACGAAGGCAAGCGCAGCTAATTTCTTCAACTCCAGAGCAAATACAGGGTCATTACAATATTGAGTTTGTAAACCATATTCTTGAATATGCCTCCATAAGGCTTGACTTAAATGGAAAAAACAGCCTTGTGTTTTTGTTTGAGGAAATTCGGTTTTAATAGAATTCATCATTGCTTTTTCGAAGTCAATCAAAATTGAAGTTGGATTTAAATCTGGTTTTATTAATTTTAAATTACGGAACATTGTAGTATAAGTGTTTTCTTTTTTGTCCGGTAACAAAATATATACCAACGGTATGACTTTAGAAAACTGAATTGTATGGATCGTATATAATTGGTAAAATAAATTGGGACATGATGAAAATGTACCGTCAGCAAACCAGTGTTTCGAATATGTTAGAAGTTCTAAATTTTTCGAAGTCGAAAAAATTAAAATTCGGTCTTCGAAATTTCCCGAATCAGCACTATCAAAAAAAAGAAACTGCTCTTCACATAATGTTTTTTTGAATGAATCTGGTATTTCGAAATGTAAAGAATTTGGATTGGCTGGAGCAATTTGTTTAATTTGACGTACTCGTTGTATTGTTCTTTTTAAAGCTCTCGAGTTCGGTAGTTGGGCTGATACTGCAGCAGGTAACTAAATAAAATAAGTCATCAATATAAAAGGGAGGAATAAGATAAATTTCTATGTAGTTAATTGCGCATAACAAAACATAAACATACTATACATATTCGTAATATACGTAATCATTGATATGGATAATAGCATATTGATTAAAGCGATTCGGTTATGTTCGGTTTTTACACCAAGAAATGTACAAAAGCGTTTAAAAAAGATATCGATGAATTCAATGTCACTTAGATTAGATATAATTATGATTTATTAGATAACTACTATGGTTCGTTTAATCACAATCGAGTTCTACCCATATAAAATACTAATTTATATTTTAATTTTATTGTATTATTACCTGTGATGAGCCTTCTCCAAGAATGGCACGAGTTGTTAAACTATTTTCTTTAGCAAGAGCTTTCATTTCTTCGACTGTTTTCTTTGCTTGAATTTTAGCAACGTCTGATAAATGACTATGGTCTACATATTTTAATATATCATCTAAAATTATATATATATATATATATATATATATATATATATATATATATATATATATATATGTATATTATATAGTTTAAAATTAAATATAAACAACTTAATAGTTAATTTGTACATGTTCTGATTACATTTTATTTTTAAGAGTTAGTATTTTTTTATTTATTAAAAAATTGTTTTATTTAATTTCGTGACAAAACATTATTTACAAGACTTATTTAATGTCAAAACTGGCGTGTACTTACTTTCTGATACATGTACCCGTCCTGGGCACTTTTGATTTCCATTGCATCTCCTAATTATTTTATTTTCGTCTCGTCTGTCCTGTCTATGAATATAATTGTTGTAAACCAATAATTGTTTTCCTCTTTGACTACTAATATATTGTAATACAGACATGATGTTTTGGAATGTTGAGTTGAGAGAAGAGTGAGAAATTATTTTATACTAGTATTACCTATATCAGATTATCTCGATTATCTAGACACCAATAAATAATAACACAGACTTATATTATAACACCGATAACACCGGAGAGTGTTTCAATTAGATATTTTTAAATTTAATATTTGTTGCGCTGAATTGTCACGCGCTAAAATATGATGCGCGCTAATTTGACGCGCGCCAAGATGTCGTATGCGCTTAATTGTCGTGCGCTATAATTACTATGCTCAATTGACGTGCGCTGAAATTACCACGCGCAATTGACGGTACACCGAACGATCATATCATAATGAAACGCGCTCCTCGTCGACAACAATAATCGGACCGATTATGACGATCGCGGTGGCATGGGGTGTGGCCTGTCGCGTGCTTGCGCCGCACGAAAACACCTAACAGCGCACTCTCTGGAGCGTTGCATACGTTTTTTTTTCGTGACACGTCCTCTTAAACAAAATGAAGAATTAGTGTCATTGTTCAATAGAAGTAATGACGAAAGACAACAAATTTTAAACGCTTTAAATAAAGTCGAGGAAGATGAGGACCCCATTGATTTATTTTTTAAAACAATTGCTTCAACCGTAAAATCGTTTCCTCAACATTTAAAAATAAAGGCCAAAAAAGAGGTGTTTAACATAATAACGGATTTGGAAATAGAAAATAACTGCAGTAGTACATCGACATCGAACAAAAGTATTCAGTCAACAAGCAGCTTATTTTCATCTCCAAATCTTAGTATACAGTCATCGACACACTCAGGATTCTCAACGTATAATCGTCCAAGTCAATATATTTTTCAAGAGATTGGTGGTCGTCAATCTGAAAATTGGACTCAACCGTCTGGTGAACCAAATTGTGAACCACTTCAATATGACGGTAGCCAATATGAGTAAATTAAATATGAAAAGATCTTTTTATTTATTATTTTAATAAGTATTTATTTTTATTTTATGGATTGTTACACAGTTTCAATTTTTTTTTTTTTTGTTTCTACTAAAGGATGAATTTTTTGTTTTTTTTTTTCATATTTTCACAACAATGATATTCGGGGGTTCGAAAAAGTACTATGAAATTATTAATTGTTTTTTTTTTTTTATACGGCATTGTTAATTTTTATTAAACGAGAAGTTGAATTTAATTTATTATTGATAAACATGTTTTTATACACAATATTTAAAAATTAATATTACATTGGTACCTACTATAAAGTATAAGTTATATTATAACATATTATGTAACATTACCTCAGCGTGACTGCTAGTTTTTCAGCAGCAGTTATTGGTTTTTTAACTTTGATACTTGGGTTAGTTGTTATATCTTCCTCAACTAGATTAAATATATAATTAAATTGATCCCAGCTTAACCTGAAAAATTCTCGGAATTTGGTTTCGTCTCGCCATAAATGTTTCTCTATCAGGACACTGAAAAATCCTTCAGCTTCCCTGGTTAAGTATATTTCATGCATTTCATTTTTTTTATTTGATAAGACGTGTTTTATGATGGCTTGTTTTTCTTCTATTTCTTGCAAAAGAAGTAGTTTTACGACTAATTTTTGTTTTTTTGTCAAGGACATAGTAAAACTAATGGTAATCACTACTGGTAGTATTTGAAAACACTCAATAATATAGTATATAAGACGTACACTGTATAACCGTTCCAAACACAGGACTTGATAAAACTGTGCGGTACCCACGTGGCTACGTGTCTAATTCTGGTCCTATATTGTGTTAGCCGCGCGACTTCTGACGCGAACATAGGAATCACTATTGGATCGCGCGGCTAAATAAATGATCGCGCGGCTAAATAAATGATCGCGCGGCCAAAATTCAAATCACGACGCGTCGGCCGCGCGGCTCTAGCCGCGTGCATAGGAATCGCACCTTTAACGTGTATACGGAATACGGATTACCATACACCATACTCATAGTATTTAGTAGGTAGGTACTATTAATAATTAATGTGAATAATAATATTATACGAGTATAATAATATTGTCATGTCTTATCGCGATATGCGGGCATGCGGCGGCGATATGCGGTAACTCGGAGTGGAGCCTATAATAGCTGGTATACTAAATTATAGAAATAGATTATTATATACTACGGTCTACGTCCCAAGAAATAATTTTTTTTTTTCATTTCATTCTGATTTTAATATGAGAGTGGTTTTATTGGGTGTTTGACGGTGTTTGGTGTCAGAAACAACATCCAAGTTAATTAGGTAAGTAGTTTTACAATTATTTTGCATTGAAAGACAACATTAAATTGTGATTCGTATACAATCATTGAATCATTGTGGTCATTGGTGTTACGTAAATACTAGAAATTTAATATTAATTATTAAAACTAATGGTTTTGAATATATTTATTATTAATATATTTCATCTACATAATATATTAAATTTTAAAGAAAATTAAATAACCTTATAATTTAAAATTTGATGATAAGTAGTTAGTACAATCACGTGAGTTGCCATATTGATATTACTTTTCTTAAATATATCGTGAATGCGAAATCTCGACAACCTTATTATTATACCGTGTTCGCAAATCGTCACGTTATATTATATATTTATATTGTCCTGGACGCGATTGTCACTTATTATAATATATTAAACATTTTGTTCATATTTTTAATGGCGCAATGAAGGCTTGACTATTTTCCTTGACTCGCATTTAATTTTTTTATATACCTCCATCGAGAATCACTACATATTATTATTTATACAGGGTGGTGCAGAGGAAACGCATGTTTTTCAATATTGATCCTTTTATTTTTTCCTTCTAAAATTTGATTCTTAGAATTTGATCCTTCTAAAATTCGATGGACACTCACGTGAATATCTATCTATTGATACAGTTACATCAACAGATGATGCTATTCACCATCCACAACCTTCAAACATGTTATTTAACAAAGTCTTTGATATGATTATTTATTTCTGAAAGATTGCAATACACACAATAATTATATCTACACAATGGTATAAGATTATTATAATCTGGAAAAATGAAAAAAATAATGTTTTCCTCGAAAATACTTGACAAACGTACCTTTAAACTGATCGATGAAACTAGTCTATGTCGTGAAAGTTCGACCGATATACCAATTACGAGCTGGTCCGGTTAGTCTGGTACGCACAGTCTCCTACTTAAATTCTTCGGGCCAATTATGCAGCTTGGAAATGCTTTCAAAAGAATTTATCCATACTAATGCGTCCACACACGACTCTTTTCCGGAAAAGTCAGACAAGTTATTAAAATCTGGCATTATAAAATAACCATTGGAGAGAACAGGCGAAGTTCGTACCGAGGCGCTTTCAACTTTTAACAAGTGTTCTATTAACATTTTATTTTGCTGCATCAAGGTCACCAGTGCAGCACTCAAGTCACTCGGAGTAGATTCGGGATCGTGGTTTTCTTCATTACATCGTTCAGTCTGATTAGGAGAACCAAATATACTTGTGTAGTGCCCAATGGCGGCAATTCGCATTACTAGTTACATCAACGGTATCGTCATGCAAAAAATCTCCTGAGTCGTCCATGACTTGAAAGAGGAAAGAGAAAAAAAAAATTCCGCTAACTTCTCTAATTCGCGGTCGTATAGCATTCGAATCTTGAATCCCACTTCTGAAATCTGTAGCGCGTGGTCTAGCGTGTTCGGAAGCGATGATAAAAATAAAAAAAACGGTGCATATAAATATTCAGTAACTTTTTAATATTCCAATCACAATATTCATAAAACACAATATAAATAAAACACAAATCGCGACGACGTACGACGTGTCGCACCACGCAGTATACTAATTGAGTCCCTATACCTGAACGGGAAAACCGACATAGTATGCTGAATAGGTCGTCTTGTATGGTTGGTCCTACTGACATGGCGTCGTTTATTGCCACCCCAGTGGTGCTCTTCGCCGATGCGTCGAATACAACCCGTAATTTTGTTGTTGCACCATCTGTACGAACAACACCATGATGTGGCAAAAAACCTCTGGAAAGATTTCATCAGGTTTTTTAACTTCGGCATGCATGTGCCCAAGAGTTTCATATTCCTTCATAAATTGAGTGTATGCTGTTTTTATGTTCGAGTTGGTTTCGAAGCGTTTTTCCAGCGCAAAAAACCTCCAAGTGGCCATCTGACGCGTGTCTCCGATTTTCTGAACTAATTTTTCATTTAGTGGTAAGTGCACTGTGTATCTGCCATCAGTTGACCGCGTCACTGTCTTTGAGAAGTGTATTTCACATATGGAGTTCAATTTTATGTTTGTTTGCCGACCACGTACAGTTTCTAATTCCCAAAATTTTCGTAATTGTTCTCTAAGTATTTGATCACCTTCTTGCTGTGGTGCGGTAAAGCAATGGACATTAGAATGATCCCTTAATTTGGTTTCTATGTTGCTAATTCGGCCGGCTGCTATGCCTATTATTGCCGTGGACAATAATATTGTGCTGTCACCAGAAGCTGTCTGAGCTGTGTTCGCTACAGTGTGTTCATTTTCCCTTTGTTCGTGTAGTAGAGTGTGGTGCTTTTTGTTGCAAGTTTTGCAACGACTTGGGGATGTGCAATTTCTTACATAGTGCCCGAGTTTTAGACAGTTTAAACATAATTTTGTATTACGTACAATGTTCTTACGTTCATTTACAGTGGTTTCAATCAATCGGCCGCATTTGTGAGCCCAATGGTCACCGTTGCATACAGCACAACATGGCTCTTTGGGTGTATTATTACTGCGTTTGAATATTTTTGATTCGCTCTTGTATGGCTTAGTACGGTGTCCAGCATTCGTCTTAATCCTTCTGCCGTCTCCCTTGTCTGACTCGGGAGATTAAACAAGGTGATGTACGTGTGTACTCACAATAAGACGTCGATTTTGGTACCGGTTTCGAACTAATTCCCATGCGGTGGCGTTATTTGCGTTTGTTGTCTCAAGTGACTGAATGACCCGTGCTGCTTCTCCTTTCAATGAAGCTCGAAGATGATGGAATTTTTCGATGGCTATTATATTGTCATTGGAGTCGATCATTGCATTAAAGGTGTCTTTGAATGTCAGCCATTCGTCATATTTTCCGTCAAAACTCGGTACTGGAATGGTTGGCAATTTTAGATGTCTGCCTTTATACTGCTTGGATTGACGATATTCAATGTGATCAGGCTGACTCATTAGTTCGTTTTCTGTTGACTTAATGATGACAGCAACATGCGCTGCTATTTCGCATATGATATTGTCAATACATTTACGTATTGAGTGTTGTTCTTCTTCGTTGTCTAAGTCTTCGATTATATTCTGTACTAGTTCGAACTCGGCTTGCAATTCACTAAGTTTGATCTGCCGATGCTTAAGCTGAGCTACACCGAATTCAGAATAGTCGTTGAATTGATCGAAGTGTTCTTTTAATGTCTGAATTTGACGTATAACGCGTTCGCGTCGTTTTTCTGCCTTTTGTAGACCCTCGTCTGCCATTGTGGTTGCGAGAATCCGGCCCGAAGATGACCAATGTTTGAATTGATGCCTTAGTGGACTGTTTATTCTGTTCTGTGTAAGAGACTGACTGAATTTGTGAGTTGCACACGGTTTTATAGCCGTGGTTGTGTCTATTGCGTCGATAGCACAGCGCTTGTATTCACTTGGGTCGTTGATGATTGGTCGTGACGTGTGTTGGCCCTGCCCGCTGTTGACAGTGGTGGGTTGTTACGAGCTGATCATCAACAGCGTCGCCCGAAGGCGCCCGATGTCATGGTCGTCATTGTGCGTGATCACTTTCGGCGTGAGGCCACGCCCACTGTTCTCTATTATTGGATACGGTCGCCGTTTGACGCGTCATACGAGAATGCTTTATACGACTGTTGCCATGGTGCCCGGCTACCGTGATGTGAGGCCACACCTACTATCAAATCTCATTGGTCGTGGTTGCCATAAGAGCGCTCGCTATTACTATTCTCGTGTATATATACATGTAGGTACATGCTATGAGCCTATGGTGCACGAGACTGGCCCGCTACCGTCTATTGAATTAGGTACGATTGTTTATGCATGCCATTGCGTTGAACACACAGGAGTTATTACGACGTCACACGAGATGCTCGCTGTGATCGTTGTGATATAATTATTATGGTGCGTGAGACTGGCTCACCACCGCATCTAACATCTATCGATTACGGTTGCCTAAGCATGCTGTTGCGTTTAACACACGGGAGTTATTACGACATCACACGAGATGCTCGCTGTGATCGTTGTGATATAATTATTATGGTGCGTGAGACTGGCTCACCACCGCATCTAACATCTATCGATTACGGTTGCCTAAGCATGCCGTTGCGTTTAACACACGGGAGTTGTTACGACGTCACACGAGATGCTCGCTGTGATCGTTGTCGTGTTTAGTACTATTACGTGGGTTCCTGACATGGTAGGACCCATCATTTAACTAGGTTATTAATGATGCATATGACATAAATAACATACATGCAAATAAATTAGTTATTTTACACCTTGCGGCGACAGGGTGGTAGCAAGGCAGATCTAGCAATCAGGCTAGAAGAGCGACTGCGTTCGATCGGTGTCGATCCCCTTAGTGTTCGGTTCACTACGCAAAGTAGTGTCGGTAAAATAATACACACGCCGACGCGACAGGGGGAGCAGACAGACACTAACGGATTACAATTGTTATCGGACCTGGGCAGTAGTGTCAACAATGACAACCTGCTATCCGTGGAAAACAATTTAGAATCCGGTCTGTTTCAGTATTAATTCCGTACGAGGACTTACGCGCGGCGTGAGCCTCGTTACCCGAGTTTTCCGGAACTCGGGCCGAAGACCCCGTACGATTTATTAATAACGCTGAGTCAGTACTAGCACAGGCGAATATACATATATCAGGCTGGTGTAGGGCGGTAGAAACACAATTAAAAGGTACTGCAGCGACTTGGTGGAAATCCATCAAAGTCCTAGACCTATCTTGGGCCGAATTTAGAGTCGAATTTTTATCAAATTTTGACAATGACGAAATTCGGTTACGATTGCGCGCCGACATACTCACCACGCCGCAAACATAGTCACAGTCGCTTACGGAATTTATTTTGGCCAAAAATCAGCTTGCGCGCCGCGTTCATACCGGCTTGTCCGAGGCAGAACTAGTCCACTACATTACTGGACTAGCGCGCGAGTCACTCCGAACGCACATACGACTACAACGGCCGTCTACGTTCAGCGAGCTACGCCGCATCGCGAGTATACTAGACCCCGTTATGCCCACCACAACCACCCAACCCACGCGACATGACAACAGTCAACCCGTGCGAAGGGGGTGGCACGACCAGCGCAACGGCCCACCGGTTACGCAACCACACGCGATTTTCTCAAATCGAAATCCGCAGGCGCAACAACCGCGCGCAAATTTCAATCGAAATCTGCCGGGGCCGTGTAGGTACTGTGGTGAACTATACTGGAACAAAGATTGCCAGCATAGACCGACCACGTCGGGAAACGGCGGGGGAGCAAGGGGAAATTAGTCCACCCCATTGACTCCGAACAACCCCCAAATTCAAAAAAAATTCGGTATTACGGGCGGTAAAAATTTAGGCGATTTTTGCACAATTTTTTCCGCCACATCGTCAGCGAACACCAAGTTCAACGCACACGACGACAAACCTAACGGCGACTTTCCTCAGATCCCCAACCTAAACCACCCCAGAATAGACGCATATCATTACGACGATGATATGCCACGTCTACTTCACTCGGCTGTAGGGGAAGCCACAGGTACAGGCAGGGCCGTCCCGAACGATAAATGAATGGGGGGGGGGGTTATTTATTTATTTGCCGACTTCATAAAAAATTTTCTCGCTGCGCTCGACAATTCTTCATTATGACAACAATAATTATCTAACAATGTTTAATTAACATAGTTAAAACTATGGACTAGTTAATGAACCTTCTTTTTAGGCTCTCATATAATGAGTTTCTCATATCATGAGTTAATACC
The DNA here is from genome assembly GCA_027580255.1 of Therioaphis trifolii. Taxonomy (NCBI): domain Eukaryota; kingdom Metazoa; phylum Arthropoda; class Insecta; order Hemiptera; family Aphididae; genus Therioaphis; species Therioaphis trifolii. The sequence goes on from JALBXZ010000138.1 coordinate 89,379, forward strand.
TGTATTATTTATGTTTAGGTAATACAGATATAAAATGTAATAATTAATACCTAATTTTTTTTCGTATTTAACATTATTTTTATTTGTATACCTACCTGTTTTGTCAATTTTAGCTTTTATTACTTCAGAGCCTTAATGATAACATTGTATTATCAATTATTTCATAATGTTTTTTTAACTTTTCTCGTTATATATTTATACAGTCGACTCTCAATAATTCAAACCTTCAATAATTCGAAACTTTCGGTAATTCGAAGTAAATGCTCGGTCCCTTGAAAATCACGTGGTAATTCGAATAAAAACAATGCATTTAGGTACACTCGGTATTTCGAAATTTAATTTTGGGAAAACTGGCCACTGACACGTGACAATTCGAAGGATCATCCGTTCAACGCTCGGCAATTCGAAGTATATATTCACCAAATGTATTTTATCTGTATTTTTATAATCTTTCTCTTAATAATTTACTATACAATCGAGCATTTACTTCGAATTACCGAAGGTTTCGAATTATTGAAGGTTTGAATTATCGAGAGTCGACTGTATGTACAATAATAAAAAACAAAATTTTTCCTTAACTCTCTGTAATTCGAATTTTTTTTTTTGCCCTCTCCTGATTTCGAACTACTCAACAATTCAAAATCTCGGTAATTCGAAGTTTTTCAGCAGTCCCGTCAATTTCGAATTATCGAGAGCCGACTGTAATTTTGATTTGTTTTGGTATTTATATATTATTGTATATAAAATAAAATACAGAGTAGGTGCCTTCCAAATAAAATACTAAATAAAATAGAATAAATGTAAAAATACAATTTTGAATAAATGAAATTTAATAATTGAAAAAATGAAAGGAAAACATTATTAAATTTTAATTCTTCGTTGTTTTAACGTTGCCCATCGTTCAGCAATTTTTATGATGTCCAAATTATCTACAATGTCTTTTTCTGCATACAATATCGTAAGTGAATTTAACCGTTCATCGCTTGTAGTGGATCTTAGATGATTCTTTACTAACTTCAATTTACTGAATGTTCGTTCGTTGGAAGCAACTGTTACTGGTGCAGTAAAAGCTAAATGGCATAATAAATTTGATGACGGCAAAATATGTTTTACTGATTCAGATTTGTTCATTACTTGGTTAAGAGTTTTTTCAGATGTACAATTTTCTGTATTCAACATATTAAAAAGAATTTCAATTTCTGATTGTACTGCATCGAAGTCAGATATTTTTCCCCCATTACATTTTGGAGGAAATAGCAAAAATGATTTTTTTATATTTGATAAAGATAAATTGGAGATTCTCAAAGGCTGTTTAAATATTTCAAAAAGAGGTTTAAAGGTATTTATACAACTTTTTAAATTTTCTTTGGACAAATTAACAAGTGTGTCTAAAACACTTTTAAATTCTTTTCTGTAAAATATCTGCATTGTAAATTCAGTTTGATTAGATGTATTGGTATCTAACCAACCTGGAGCTCTTCTATTTCGGTGATGAGTAGCAAAATCTGATTTAAAATCAACTCCTAATGTTTTGGCAAATGTGTATGAACTTTCAATAAGGTTGTCCATTGATGTTGTATTTGAGTTAATATCTTCTAAACTTGTTATTGTAGTATCAATTAAAATAGCAGCGTCAATAAGGCTTAAGTTCTGTGATTCAAGAGTTTCAGTTAATGCTTTTAGTTTATACATTATATTTTTCATGAATGCTAGTGAAACGATAAAATCAAATGAGAGTATTTTTTTTCTCAAACCTAAAGCCTTAGTTCTAGTGTGTCTATCAAAACCATTATCTGACAATTGCATTTCTTCTAAACAATTAGATATTGCATCTAATGATGACCAAACTGCTTTTACTGACTCAGCTCGAGGAGTCCAGCGGGTTTTTGATAAATTTCTTAAATGTAAAGAGTTTTCCACATCACTCATAAATGCATTAAGTAATCCGTACCTTTTAGTACTTGATGAAAAGAAAACATATATATTTTCCAAAATGTCAATAATGTTACTTATAATTGAACTAGCTTCACAACTGTGTTCCAAAAATGTATTTAGTCTATGCGCTTGGCAAGGAATATATGGTATTTTATGACCAATAATTTTTGAAAGCTGTGCATGCGCACCATTTTGTGCACCTGGCATGTTACTGGCAAAATCGTATGATTGAAAGGCAATGTTATTTGTATTTAGTCCGTTATTTTCTAATATTTTAATAATCTGTTTGGCCATTCCTAGACCAGTTTTATCTATCCCTTCTGAAATTTCAAGAAGTCGTTCTATTGCTTCGCCATTATCATTAACATATCGAACACATATAGCAAGACGATCTTTATTAGATATGTCAGGAGTTGTATCAGCCATTATAGAAAAAATGTTTGCTTTTAATATGTCTTGCACAACTATATTTCGTGTTTCATCAGCTAAAATATCAATAAATTCATTTTGGGATCGAGGTCCTAAATAAGTGACATGGTATTGACGCATTGATGTTTCATTTAACTACCGATTAATGACTGGATTGTATCTAGAAATGAGTTTAACAAATTGATTGAAATTTCCACCATCTTCATTTCCATCTCCACGAAATGCCAATCCTTGCCGAGATAATGTACGTGCTATGTCAATTAATATAATTATTACTTGTTTATTAAATTCTTTCTCTTGCTCTAACTTTATAGCTTCTCCTCTCACATTTTTGTTCAAAATTAAATCAACATGATTTGATTGGGACATAAAATGGCAATAATCATGTAACGCTGCCTTATGGGACATACATGAAAAGTGTTGTTCAAGTTTTCCTAATTTTTTTGTACCTCGACTCTTCATTTTATGCCATAGATTCACTCCTTTATTTATCCAAGCAACATCTGATGACTGTCTTCCCGGTCCTTTTGAAAATAGTGCACATGCAAAACAATATGCTGAATTTGTAATCAAACTATACTCTAATAAAGGGTATTCACAATACCATTTTGGATTAAAACGATTTTGCTTTGATTCATTTATACTGGTGTTAATTGGAAATCTGGAAAGTTTAGGTTGATATGGTCCTAAATAAATTAAATATTGTCGTTGAGATGATGATGTGACTGGACCTCTATTTCCTGGATCATGACTAATAAGATCATCAAATATGTAATTTTTATTTAGACTTTCAATTGATGTCATTTTTTGTGATATATTCTTAGCATCAATTAAAAATGGTTTTGCTTTAGTTTTAATTTTATTTATTACTTGAATACTTTCCAAGAGAAAAATAACTGGATTTGGAAGAGTATCAGTTTTAAGTTTCGATAATATCACACTACATATATTAAAATCAATCATGAGATTTTCTAACTGACCAGCACATGAAATCCAAGACTTTTCATCTGGATCAATATTCAAATTTTGTTTTACATCATTATTGTCAGCGTTTTCCTTTATTTGAACAGAATGTATTGGATCAGAAACCAACACAGATGGAGACATTTCAAAACACTATAAAAATATAAAATACATACCTATATTATATTTTCCATTTAAATTAAAATTAATTCTTAATATACACATAAATAATAAAGTATTCAAAAATAAATTATTTAGCAAAAAACATTAAAGCTAATGTTAATAATCATGTATCATATAAACTATATGATACAATACTTCAATTCAATGTACTTACTAAAATTGACCAAAATACTAACTAACGTCAATGTACTCAAAAATTAATGTACAATAAAATATTGCTTACTTCTAATCCATCTACAAGATTTTCAGTAGTCTTATTGTTTAATTGACTTTCTATTGATTTACTTGTATTGACTTCCTGCTGTAAATCAAATACAAAATAGGAAAAATAAGAATAGTTCAATAATTTGTTGTATAAATTTACTTTTGATGAAATTGTAAGAATTTTGTTTACAGCATCACACTTTTCATGTTCATTAATTGTCAAATTTGGTTTAGTAACATTCTGAAACTATTAAAATTTAAAATATATCATTAATGAACTGTAGCACTTATGATCAGATCAGGTCCCTAGTTAAATTTAATTAATATAAATATATAGTTTACTAGTACCCTAATATTATAAGTACATAACATGTAGATGTCAACAGTATAATATTCATATTTCAAAAAAAATTTAACTTAAATTAAAAGTAAAGTTAAAAAATTATTAAACAATTAATTCAAATATTACTTACTTCTAATACATCTACAAGATTTTCAGTAATCATATTGTTTAATTGACTTTCTATTGATGTACTTGCAATGACTTCCTGCTGTAAATTCAAATACAAAATAGGTTTAATAAGAGTAGGTAGTTTGTTGGTTAAATTAACTGAAATAAATTATATTTTAGGTATTATTATTAGTAAATTATACTTGGGTATTTCTCAATTTTTAAATATTATTATTTCTGTAAAATATGACGATTGTAGGTGCTACATAAGTGAACACATTGCAATTCACTAAACCTTTAATATATTTATAAACGAGTTTGATAGTTTATTAATATTTATAAGTAAATCATTTTGTTAAACAATTTTAATTTTATCATAAGTGTGTGATAGGCCACAGAATAAATAGGGGTTCTTGTGCATGGCGTTAATTGTTGCTGTCAATACAGTTTCTTTTTAATTGTAATTATAGGATGTATACATTAAGAAAGTATTTGAAAAAAAAGCATGGTAAAATAAACTAAAATTATTTGGTGCCCTAATTTATAAGTTGAAAAAATGTGCACTGTGCAAGTAAATGAATTTTGTATTTTGACAATATTTAATACAAGTCAAAACAATTATAATAGGTACTCAAAAAATTATACTTACAAGATTACTTTTTTTTTTGCCAGCTTCAAACGGGTTTTCTGGCGCACAAAAATGTTTGATTTTTACCCTTTTTCCGCCATGGCATTTCACCTCGTGTTTCTTCCGGTAATCATCATCGAAATTCGAACCACATTCTAAACACTGAAGTTTTAGTCGTTTTCTAGTTTTTTTTAACAATTGTTGACATTTTAGACGGCCACTGAACAGTAGGTAAAAAGTTTCGGAAAAAAGTATATAGGTACAATTACACAAATACACAATTAAATATAACCTACTAACAACGCTTATTCCAAACAAAGTACCGAATACGTATGCACTGAATAAAATATATAAAACTGACAACGTCCGTTATAACTTCCCAGTTACCACTTAACATAAATAATAGTAGGAATATTTATATTCCAGTAACCACTAATCAGTCTTTCACTATCAATTCTATATTGGAATTGTTTATTAATTTTCGTTTTTATTAGCTATTTTTAGAACATAATATCACTTATCAGTGGGATATTCCGTATCCGTCGGCCAACAACTAAGTAAATACGTATTATCTTAGTCCATGCCGTCGGCGCTATACCGTTGTGATGATGAAAAAAAAAAATTACTTTCGTAGTATACAGCTGTATAACACTTATTGTATAACACTATTACGGCTTCATGTCTGCCTCTGTCCCTCATAAATAATATGTAACATTGTATAACAAATATAACTCAGATAACATTTTTTTAAAATGATAGAAAATCTAATAATAGGTAAAATGTACATATTAATTACAAAATTCACAATTTTTTTTTAAATCTACTACATTAATTAACTTCATGGAATTATTTAATTTGCCGACTTTAATAACAACACAAACACTGGGGGGGAGTGTCACACCCCCCAACACCCCCCTCTCGGGACGGCTCTGGGTACAGGGACAAAGGCAACAGAGAAACAGTCGTTTACCAACGCTGGTAACGGGGCCGCACCCCACATCGTGCACACCTCCGCGTTAGGTACACCTGCATTGGATCAATTAGCAAGCACAGAGGCAACCGAAACGGATGTCTTGGTTATGGCGATTCAACCCGCGCACCAAGCATCTACTTTCGCTGTTCAGAACCAGTTGTCCCGCTCTGCTCAGTTATCTAGGTCCAATATCGTCCCACGAACACGCCCAGACAAAATTCCGACCCCCACGGTCGAGCTCGAATTTCGGTGAGGCTTCGTAACGGCACTTTTGGACTCACAGGCACAAAAATCGTATGTAAACCCGACAATCGCCAACAAGTTCGGCAAATTCACTAACGGATTAAAATCATCAGTTCGAATGGCGGACGGCCACATAGCATCAACAAGTGGCTTAACCACATTCGAAACTAAGATAGGCGCGTTAGAAATAAAATTCGAAGCCACTATTTTAGATGATCTGTATTGCGACGTATTACTAGGACACGACATTCTCGTTCGAAACGAAGTCTCTTGGGATTACGCCGCATGCACGATTCATATGGGTTCAAAAATTAGGATATCGACATGCTGGAAGGGACAACCAGATCCACACAGCGCGATTCCCGATTTAAGTCAATTAGATATAGGCGGTGACCGAAAAACGCGCGCGAATCTCATCGCGGTACTTAACAAATACCCGACAGTGTTCAGCGACAAAGTAGGCCGCACTAAACTAATTGAACATGAATTCATATTGAAACCCACCAAACCAATCGCGCTCAGACCATACCCGTACCCGTTACAAAAACAATCAGTAATCGACGATATGGTGCGCGATATGGGAATTCAGGGGCTCGTAGAACCTAGTACCTCACCGTGGGCCGCCCCAGTAGTATTGGCCAAAAAGAAGGACGGGTCCACCCGCCTTTGTATCGACTACAGGCGGCTCAACGACGTAACCGAATCCGACGCGTACCCAATGCCCGATTTAAACAAATTAATCCGGCAAATGCGGGGCGCGAAGATTTTCTCGGTGTTAGATCTGAAAAGTGGTTACTGGCAAGTACCACTTAAAGATACTGCACGAAAATACACGGCTTTTCGAACACGTAGAGGTCTATTTCAATTTCGAGTCCTACCTTTCGGTCTAAAAAACAGCCCAATGACTTTTGTGAGACTCATGAACGAAGTTCTAAGGGGGTACTTGGATGATTTCGTACAGGTCTATCTCGACGACATCGTAGTTTTTTCAAAACACGAACACGAACATCACGCCCACCTAGATAAAGTTCTTGAACGTCTTATGAGGTTCGGACTGACGTGTCACACTAAAAAGTGTAGAGTAGGTTCATCTGAAATTTCCTTTTTAGGGCACGTAGTAGACGCGGAAGGTATAGGCAAACAACCGGAAAAATTAGAGTGCATAAACAATTTTCCGGCGCCTAAAAAGGTAAAAGACGTCCGTAGATTTTTGGGAGTGTGCAATTGGTACAATCAGTTTGTAGACAATTACGCTGATATCATAGCCCCACTTTCGGATCTACTAAAACAGGGGGTGAAATGGAAATGGTCAGGGACGGAACAGCGCGCGTTTGAAAAAATAAAAAAGGCGCTATATACGTCCCCGAAATTATCACCGCCAGATTACAGCGCGACGTTTTGCTTACAAACTGATGCTACCGAGATTGGCGTGGGAGCAATCCTGTTCCAAAGGGGTGACAGCCCGGAGGAAAAACGCATAGTCTCATACGCGAGCAAAAAGTTTAGTGGCGCACAAAAACGTTACTCCGTGGTAGAACGCGAGTGTTTGGCTATAATCTGGGCGACTGATAAATTTCGACCATATCTCGAAACCCGCCGGTTGGAACTCTTTACCGACAACGCGGCGTTAACGTGGCTACATAGGGCGAGGGACAAAAATTCTAAATTAACGCGATGGTCACTACAACTATCTAATTTAGATTTTAGCACGACGCATGTACCTGGCAGGCTCAACGAAGCACCGGACTTGCTATCGCGCGATCCCGCCCCGGGTGAACCAGTAGACGAGGACAAACTCGAAGAAAGATTAGTGGGGGTGCCAACAACCCCTAACTACGTTCGGCCAAAATCCGACAATCTTTTCTCTACTTTCGCCAACCACGATAACAACACACCACCCACAGTAGATATGCTCGCAGCATGGCAATCAGATGACCACGCAACGCGCAAAATTATCGAAAATCTGTCATCGGACACCCTGGCGCGCAACACTAGGAGCGCCGATACCAGGACTGACAAACATGTCTTTTCTGATGGCCTCCTACGTGCAAACGTCGGGCCCGACCAGCTAATCGTGATACCCAAATCTAGAACACAACATATAATCTGGATGTATCACGATCACGTTCTAGCCAACCACCCGGGTTGGAAAGAAACATATCGGGCGGTTCGTAATAGGTTCTATTGGGCAGGTCAGAAAAACGACGTCAGGTTGTACGTAGTTGCGTGCCATGTGTGCGCATGCACGAAACCACTCAACGCGCGTCCAGACGACCCCATGCACGCCAGAACCCCCCGACAACCATGGGAAGTTGCACGGCCAAAGGCAAATCATACATACTAGTAGCGACCAACTGTTTTAGTAGGTGGACAGAGGCCTACCCGCTAGGTACCGCCACCACTAAAACAATAACCGAAACACTAGAGCGCGAATTCTTTTCACGTTTCGGTTATCCACGCGTGTGTCTCAGTGATAACGGCCCCCAATTTGTCTCAAGTGAAATGAAAATTGCATTAGATCGTTGGGGAGCGACGGGTTGGACTACTCCGGTATACCACCCGAGGGCTAATCCAGTTGAACGCCGAAATCAGGAGCTGAAAAAAGGTTTGCGCGCACAACTAGTGAAAGGCAACCACAGCTCATGGGACACAAAACTGGCATCTATCTTATTTTCGATCAGGAACAGGCGTAACGAGCAAACAGGCCATACTCCGGCCACCCTCGTTCTTGGCAGAGAATGTAGGAGACCGGGGGAATGGAATCTGTTCCCGTCAGCGCACATCCCGTTCGATAAATTAAATATAAACAGGCCAGCGCGTGAGAAATGTGTTTTAGGCGACAAACCAGTGACAGGTGGACACATCAACACAAAGTTCGGTGAGGGCGACGTAGTCTACTACAAGTCACACCATCTGTCAAAGGCACACGACGGCTTTCACGCCGGTTTCGCACCAAAGTGGTGGGGACCGGTAAAACTGGCAACGAAGGTTGGGAAGGGCGTGTTCTTAACCGACCAAACACCAGCACGGAAAATCCATGTGTCGTGTTTGAAACGCACAACACCAAAACTAATATAAGGTATCACATTAAACATCATAGAGCCAAATGTTATCAGAGTACTGTTCTAGATATCTTATAATGGCTGGACGTGGATCAGCGAGGGGTGGAAGAGCACCAGCGACGACACCACCACCACCGCTGACACTTCAACAAGTGGCTGCAATGTTGGAGAGGGCGACAAGGGCAGTTCGGACGGCCGGATAACCGTGGACGTTGGAGGCGGTTCGAGCCATGTCCGACAGTGAGTTGTGGCAGGACCCGGTGTTGTCGGTGGTGTTCAATCGGGGGTGGAACGCGTGCGCCGAGGCAGTCAGCCGCACCACCACACGGCGCCCCGACCACGACAACCAGCCGAAGAAGAGGAAGCCGAGCAACGCCTCAACTTCGGCAACCGCGCCTGCAGCAACCACCCGCCCGCAAGCCCAACAAAAGAAGAGGGTACCCCTGCCCCCACCTAGCTGCCCAGCAGCCAGTGGGCCGGGGGCAAAGGAGACGGCGAAGCAGTGGAACCTGAAAAGGTTCCAGGACATGATCGAGCGATGGAAGGCCCGGAAGGCCAGGGCCAGTAGCCAGCAACATAGGCTGGCTAAACATCCGGGACCCAACGCCGCCTCGACGTCTCGCTGCCTAGCCCCTCCAGGACCAGAGTCGTCACCGGTACGCGTATTTCCCGACCCTAGTACGATTCAGTGCAGTGGGCGGAGCTTATACGTCTAAAACGAATTTTACGAAACCTATGTGTATTCAATGCTCCGCACTGAAACAGCATAGGGTTAGTAATGTCATGATTTTTACACAGAAGCATTGAAATTCATAATGATAGTCATTTAAAATAAAATAATTTAAACTGAAATATACACCATATCTGTACACAGAATATTTGTTAATGAAGTGGTTAATAAATATATAAGAGAAAAATACATGGTTAATATTCTATATAATATTAATATATACAATATAATTTTAATATTGAAATTCATAATGAAATATTTTTATAAGAGATATGTGATTTACAGTTCTGACCACGATTTAAGATATACTTATAGGTATATCTTAAACTGTGATTCTGACCTATATAATTTTTAAGTTAATAATATTTATATATACATAGAGAGATATATAAACCAGTTCCTTTATCTGTGTGATTTTGCGTTTAGTTTGTTATCTGTTATCTTATACACGTTACGAATCTAAAATAAAATTTTAGACAACTCGTGTTCAAATGTTTAATTTTTATCACGTTAGTTGCCAGTTTATCTGAACTTGGAGATTTTACACTGAAGTGCGTATTTATTTATTGTGTGTAAAAATATTTTTTTTTCACAAAAATGGAAAGTATTAATAATTACTTCAATTTTGACATTAATTGTTTGGTGGTAAATTGTGAAATTAAAAGCAATGAATATTTTAATGCACTTGTCCGCACTAAATTTGATTTGGATACTGAAATATCAGTGCAAGTAAAAAAATGGATACATTTTTTTTCCGAAGTTACATCTACAAACTGGATTGTGGAATGTGGAAATGTGAATCCGAAACGATTTTTATTCAAAAAGAAGTATATATGCCATCATAGCGAAAAAAATAAAAGTAAATCTCAATCTGAACTTACTGTTCGTAAACGAAACTTGCAGTGCGCAGCAAGCATTACGATTCTTGTAAAAAAAATTACTAAAGGTACTATTCAAAATGATCGAATGTTGAAAGATGGTTTCAATGGTGAAATAAAGGTATGTCAAGAGTTATAATATAATTAATATAATATTAATTAATTATTAAATGAACCTAATATACTGAGAGAGACAGGACTATTTGACAAATGCAAAAACTTTCTATTAATTTAGAAAAATTTTTTGAAAAAAAATATATTAAGGGATTTTGCTTCAATAAAGTTGAATTTTTAAAAAAGATAGCAAAAATTAATAGAAAAAAAGTTATTGCATTTGTCAAATAGTCCTGATTCACTCTATATATTATACAAATTTAAATTTTAAAACATACTCAAAATTGACCATTCTCAAAAAATATATATAATTAAATGAAGCTCCGCTAAGAATCATTTTTTGAACAGATAATTTATCGTTTATTTAAAATTTTACGACTCGAATTCAATTATATATAATATATATAGTGTGTTCACTCAAATGTCAAATGGTAACGCGAAATATTTCCATCCAGTGACCTCGGATTGAAATTAGGTTTTTTCGGGGAGCTAGGGAATACACATTTTAAAAATAAAATAAAATACACATTTTGTTATGATTTTCAAATTTGTAACCCTTTTATTGTGCTCATGCGCTGTAAAGCTTGGAATTTTTTTTAAATGTCAGAGCCTATTTAAAACACCATATTTCGATAGCTCTATTTTTTTTTACCTATATACATATTATTTAATTTAAGGTGAATTTTGAACACAAACATGCGGTTAATGTTGGGGAAGCGTTTAGCTATCTTAGAGTATCCCAATCCACCAAAGATAAGTTTTTTGAGTATTTCAACATGGGCATGACACCTGCTGGCGCTAGGACATTTCATGAGTTAAACTTAGTAAATGATGAAGACCTATCAACAAATTTTTCATCTATTAAACTCTTAGCCAATTCACAATTGAACCCTAGATCACGTCAAGTCTACACTTTACATGACGAATGGTGGTAAGTTCTACCTAAGGATTTATTTTTAATATTTTCGTTAGTAAATAAATAATATGAAATATACAAAATTATTTGGTATAATTATATTACTATTAGGTACTATTAAAAAAAAAAAGATTAATTAAATCTTGTAATTTTATATAGTATTTAATGAATGTTAAATGACAGAATACCTTTTATTTTTACTTAAACATTCATATACAATAAACATACACGTTTAATATTTAATATTCATAGGTACTACATATTTATTTTTTGACAAATTTCAGTAACAATTAATAGTCTGTTGTTTTCTTATTTGAAGACACTTCTTTTTAATAATTTACAATTGAACTTTTTGTAATCAGTTTTGCCTCTAATAATTGTACTTTTTAAAAATTATGATTTTACTTTCAGCATTTTGTAAAAATTATTTAAAATCCATTTATACTAAAATTATTAGTTTTTCATGAGAAAAAAAAATTTCCAACTTTTTTTTTCATTTTCAAATTTTTTTTTAAAATAATTATTTATTTAACTATTAAGTATTTTTTTTCAATAAAAAAAAAAAATTATATTTTTCTAGAAAATTTCATTTTGGAGATAGAACTATACCAAATATGTACTAAGTGCTTAAAAATAAAATTAAGAATTACGAATCTCAAGGCTTTGAAATAAAAATAAACGAAGACCATAAAACAGTGGCTGTAATAACACCAATAATGAGAAGATCCCATTCTATGGATTTTTCAAAAGCAATTATTTTTGTCGACTCTAGTGGATCGTGTGATCAGACAAACTCAGTAGTCACATTCTTTTTTGGTTCATCAAAGGTGGGAGGTATACCTTTAGGCGTCGTTTTTCATACCAGCCAAACCGAAGAGAATTACATATCTGCTTTTAATATACTAAAAGAACTTATAGGCACCGCCGTCTTTCAGGGACGAGTAACCCCCCTTAGGTGAAAGTAAGTGCGCTATGACACACCTCGTTGGGCGGCTTGGCGGGGGAGTATGACGCGGTCCGTGATATTCGTAGGTACAAAAGTACACCGATTATCGCGGAACGCGCCTATTTTCCATGCACGCCGCCAAAGTGGAGTGTAACAGCGCCGACAATCAACCTTCC